>JAOWBP010004587.1:2310391-2322124 GCA_028571105.1 Tragopan temminckii
CAATCTGAAAGCTCATTGATGATTTACACCTGGAGAAACTGTCTGCTGTGAAGTGTGCAGCTCTGGCTCCTGGCTGCACTGCAGGGCTGTATGGGGATGAGCAGAGATGCCAAGATGTACAGGAATGCACTGGGATACTGGGAGCAGCTCCTCCAAACAAACCCACGGACACTTTATCTCCTGCACAGATCACAAAACTTCTGCAATGGGGTTTGAACTTCAGCATCAGAACGTGCACGTTCACCATGTGGGTGCATGGCCCAGAAGGAAGGATTGCTTAAGCCACTTCTTCTCTCCAAAGAAAAACCCCTCATGCCCAAAAGCACAGCGCTGCCCCAGCTGCCTCCTCAAATCCCTCATTGCAATGGCAGGAAGCAACAGAGCCATGTTCAGAGCTCTGCAAACCTGCACAGCCTCTCTCGAGTTCAGAGCCTGCATGCACACCGCTGCATTGCAGATAAACCCTCCCTTCTCCTGCCAGGACTCTCCTTCCCCTGCTTCCTGCATTACCCCCTCTGTTTTACTGCACCCACAGGATGGTGTCACACACCTCTGCACAGCTGATGGGAGGGCTCGAGGTCTGCCATAAGCAAATAAATTAGGTGTAATTTGGTATTTAATTGTAAGAGCCACTCTTCTGTACCTTACAGCTTCTCAGGTGAGTGCTCAGTAATTGAGCTCAACGAGGTGCCCATGAATCCTCACAATTCAGAGCTCTCCCCTTTGCCCGAGGGGAAGCACTCCCCTCAGCTCTGTTTGTTTTGCTCCCTGTTGCACCACCGCTCTCAACAGCCCTTGTGCAATCTGCAGGTTTGAGCCCTTCTTCAGAAACAGCTCAAACAGGCCCTCAAACCGATTGCTCAAAGTGCCATCCTGTGGGAACCGTGTTTGCAACACGAGCTCTTCCCACACAGCTGCAGATAAAGGACCCGATACCCAGACTGCCAGAGGAAAGCCAATAAAATAACACCCACTACTTTGGGAGGGGGGGATTCCATGTCTGCACTTGTTTCTCAGGATCTAACCCAGAGGAGTTCAGCCTGACCGCTCCCAGGTCGGCATGCAGGGGTTGCTCTGAAGGATGGGGAGTGATGGGAGCCCACTGCAGGGTGACAGAGCTTTGACTCAGCAAAGCAGAGTCATCCTCAATTGTCTGAAACATCCTTGAGCTTGCACCAGCCTGGCCTTAGCCAGTCCAAATCCCATTTACCTGAGCCAGAACTCAGGTTAATCAGCAGCTGAGCACCGAGTGCTGCAGATTGCCCATTTTCATAGCATTTACATTTTGCATGAGCTCCTTGGAGCTCACATCTGTGTTCTCCCTCTTGCCAGAGTATCCCTGAGCCCTCTCCCATCACCAGCACTGCAGAGCACCCAGCAGCCACTCAAACAAGACCCGGTTTTCTATTTCAATTGCTTCTCCAGCTGCTATAAACACACAACACAACAGCCAGTAACGTAAACCTTCCCCCTCCACAAGAGATTTAAAACTGAAAATACTGTTTGCATACGAATGGTGCATTAAGGCTGAGGTCCGGTGTCCCTGCAGTAACTGTGGTCACCAAGAGGTCCCAGGAACAGCCTGTAAATCACTCTGGCTTCCCAGCTCCTCCAGCCTTCCTAGCACTGTTTCTGCTCTGCTGCGTACTTTGTGACCTTCCGACCTTCCTTTGATACTCAAAAACTAATTTGGGGGAATAAATCTGGGTTTGAAAGCTAATTTCCATCCGCCTCTGGAAGCCACGCTCTTAGAGCAGCCCACGCAGCCTGCAGAGGGGAGAAGTGCTGGAAACCTCTCCTGGTTTGTGGTTAGAATTGCTCTGCTGGTGAAGTGAAGTCACCTTGGGACAAACCAAAAAAAAAAAAAAACAACCTTTGCAATGAGTTTTCAAAGCACTCGTAGGGGAGTTTGAATATTTTAACAGGAGCTCAACTTGAACCTGCAGATGCTGTGCTGTTTGCAAGCCGTGCTGCCAGTCCTCACAGCTTGCTGTGCGCTGCAGACTGTGCTGCTCCACATCGCCTGGTGGCACGAAGCAAAGGGGCTGCAACTGGCACAAAGAAAGCCAAGCGTTTTCAGTTCGTTTAGGAATCAATTCATTCCCTCCTCTCTTGGGCCCGCCTGACGGCATCACTGTGCTCAGCATCTCATGCCAGCACTGTGAAATTTCAGCAACAGCCTCAAACGCAGAAGCAGAAACTTGAGTGTGAGGCCAGAAAGCAATCAGCTGCTTTTGGCAATGAGTTTTGGAAGCGTGTCCCGTGTAAAGCAAGCCCATACACACACACCAAGAGCTCCGGGCAGGTATTAAGGATCTCACCCCCCTTTTTTTTTTTCTTCCCTTTGAAGCAGTTTTGTTTTCTACCAAACGCAGCAGTGTTGGCGAGTTGGGAAAGCACTTTTACCGCCCTCCTGTGGTTGCAACACTGATCGAGCTGTAATAAAACCAGCTTCAAATGGGATGTGGGAAATTTGCATTTTTGGCCTCGGCTTTGCTTTGGTCCTGCTGGAGCTCTTAGCTGGCACCAGCCTCCAAATGAGGGGTTCCATACACCACCACGCTGGGCTTTGTGTTGCCATAGCAGAAGCTGCACTCGAGCAGAAACAAACAGTGATTTCCAGCCCTGCGAGAAGAGTTTTTCCAGGCCTCCCTCGTGCTGACAGCAGCCCCCAGCATTGGCAGCTCCTGGTGCTCTGAGCACACACACCCAGGATGCTGCTCCTCCCGGCCTTGCACAGCTCACACACACCACAGGGTTTACAGAGAAGGAGATTTGGGACAAATGTTTCATTGCAGTGACTCACCCACTTCCACGGTACGTTCCGGGTTTCCCAGCTATGCTATGGCAACAACCAGAACAACACATTTTTGTGCAGCGTTTCATGCCACGACCTTTTGCCAAAGTGGAATCGCTAAGAAACCACGTGGAGCATCGCACAGCTTTCACCCAGCAAGGGAGGGCAATGCACAAAGCTAACAGCACCTTTAGAAACTGCAAACTGCTGCTTCGGTGCAGAGCAGCCATAGAGGTGTGCTGCCAACAAACTGCTGCCCCTCCGTGTGCAAAACAGCAGATTTTAATCAGAACCAAATTCATTTCGGTTGTGAAAGTTTTGACCGAACCTCTATGGCTCATTTCTCGGCCGGAGGACATTCTGCCACCATAAGGATTTTGGTACAGCCCAGACTAATATTGTTTCTGCTCTTGGTTGACTTTAAGCAGAATGCCATTCAGCAAAGGGAAACCAAACACGCACAAAGCACGCTGCAGCATTCGTCTGATCTCTGAATTCTTTGCTCGGAGAAGGACTAAGCGGAGAGGTGACTTTGTTCAGTAAGAACTGAGCCCTGAGTTTTGCAGACCAGCTCTGTGGGCATCAGAAGCGAGATACCAGGCAGAGGGAGCTGCTTCATGGCTACTATCTCAGCTTGTGTTTGTTACCTTTAATGCCAGCAGGGAGTTTATAACCACCCGGGAGCAAAGAAATCTATTTGCTTTCATGCTAGCTTTACTTTTTCCACTTCCAGAAGTTATCAAAACAGTACAGAAACTGGAAAGCATCTGAACTAACACAGCACTTGGTGAGATCCTAAGGCCTGCAGAGCCCAGAGCAGGGTTCAGCTCAGCACCCACATCCTGCAGCAGAGCTGAGAACACCCAGCACCGCCCCCATTGCTTGGTGGGTGGAGGAGCTCAGCCAAGGCACTGCCCCGGGTCACCACGCTGTGCTGCACCGATACCCAGCAGCATCCTGCACTACGTCAGCATGCACATTTACACACCATAAACACGCTTCATTAGCCAGCACAGGCCAAGGACTGGCAGCTTCACAGCCAGAACTGCTGGAAGCAGCAAGGATTATGCAACAGCTCTCCAGGAACGCGAGTGTTTTATGGGCATTGTGAGTTGCAAGGGGAATTGTGCTGCATCAACACAATCCTGCATGGATTCGGGATTCAAAGCGGGCTTGATTCACTTAAAGGGACGCGTCAAAGCCTCCCTTAATTGTGATAAATCCCTCTCTTTCATTTGAGAAGGTGACATTTCATGGTAAATAAACCCAAGAAATTGGCTGAAACAAGGAAGAGCTTCTTGTTTGGTGATTCCCTACAATGAACAAAGCACAGCATGAAGGCAGCAGGCTGCACGCCTGCTGCTGAAGGTTTCTGTGGTCTTCACTGATCCATCCCAAGAAGCAAACCAGGGGCCAACCCCCCTCTCCCCTTTAACCAGAGGGACCAAAGCAACCCCTGGTGCTCTGGGAACTGAGCAGGCACTTACCTCAGAGCTGCTCCTTCTCCTACAGAGGGGACAAATTCTTCCTCATTTACCAAACCCAGCACATTCCCACACAGAGGAAAGCACGCTACCCCAATTATTCCCTGCCATTTGTCTGACATTTTCATTATCCCTGATGCAGTACCCATCAAATATCGTCTCGTACCAAAAGCCATTTCTGTCAAATTAAGTTGAAAGGAAGGAGCAGGAAACTAAAAGCTCCACAACTAATCCTACCACCTGGAAAATCAGCAGAGAAATATAATTTTGTAGTCTTTCAAATTAAATCAGATTCTGGGCTCTCTCTACTGATGAGTTAATCCAATGCTGCGTGGAATAGCTCCACTCAGCCATGACCAGCCTGAGACACATTCAGTTCACAGCAAAAGCAGTTCCAGCTCACAGACACTGCTTTTATTTCTCTTCTCAAGCTATTTCTTTTAATTTTATAATTTGCCTCAGCTGCTCCCAGTTAAGAAGCCATCAGCAGGAGGTGGCTGTTAATTGCAGAGCTGTATGCTCCTTGAGCCCTGCAGTGGGCTCAGCTGGTGCTCCCAGCCCTGGGGCAGCATTGTACTCAATCCCAGCCCTGGATCCATGGTGGGACTGGTTCAGGAGCAGGGCTGGCTCAGATTTACTAGTAGGAAATGTTTATTATTTTCCATTTTTACGTTATTTTTCAAGAGTTGCCTCTTGTGACATGTGTCCATCGGGCTCCTGACTGGAATATTATGAGGATTTATGACTGCTAGCGAGAGGAACTCAATATTTATCAAGCACGGGGCTTTCAAATGTTGCCTAAAGTTACAGCAATTTGATGGCTGTGCCATTCCTTCTGCTGCAGGGCAGAGCCTGGGGGGACAGCTTGCACTGCAGGGCTGTGACTCAGAGAAGAGAGCTTTTCCCTCAGCTTTGCACGGGTTCCTCACTCAGGCGTGAGCACACACAGGGCGTGCTGACAGCCCCATTATTTCTATGGGGCTCCCTGGGTGGCTGTGCTGTGAAATTGCTCTCAGGCTGCTGCTCCCCAGTGCTGTTCCTTCTGTGAGCAGCAGCTCCCACTTCTATTTGATGTTTTATGTAGAATTGACCTGCAGACGGTCCTGTGTCGCTTTATCCCCCTTTAAACGTATGAAGTATAACCAGGAGTCTCTCTCATGCTTTATTTTATTCTAATTTTTTTTTTTTTTCCCCCTTTAGAAGTCTGGAATGTCACATCTGATCTCCCCTGGTTCTCCTGCAGCTCTTTGGGGAAATCTGAAAGCAGCTGTTTCAGAAGCAGAAAAAATAATTGAAAGTACCACGGTGCTGAATGGTTTCCACAGCCTCCTGTCCCCAAAATACAGACTTTGAATTGAGTGCTCTCCTGTCTGTGCAATGGGGTGGGCACCGTGTTCTGCAGACAGCAATGCAGGGCTGCAGAGGAATTAATGAGAGAGCAGAAATGAAGAATTCCTTCAGTTACTTGAAGGGGAAGCGGGAATGAACTGGTTCACTCTGAGCTTTTCTGATACCAAGAGAAACAATCTCAGCACAATATGGTGTTTTGGGTTGGTTTCTATTTTGTTTTCTTAATTTACAATGTGTTTTAGCATCTACGCAAAATATCCCTCAGGCTGCCAATGGCAACAGGACACGGAGAGGTGGTCTTATGTAAGAGAAGTTGTTTCCATGTGCAACGTACCCAAAGCACAGAGGGGTTAAAGCCCTTCAGGATGGATGCTGACCATCACAGCCCTACCCACACCATGGGAAGCAATTGCTGGGAGCAGCCTGACCCAACGGATGGTGACAGGAGGAGAAGGGAGGGCTGAGCACTGCTCCCTTCACCTGAGTCTGAACCTTTCTTCACGTGCAGGGAAAACAGTTTGCACTGCAGCCCTTCCTGCAATCACAGAGGCTGCTCGAGAATAGGATGAAGAATTCCTCATCTCCTCTGGGCAGGCGGTGATGGATCATGGCTGGGGCTATGGAATTTCCCCAGCCCTGATGCAAAATCAATCTCCTGGCAATGTCTCGCTGGCCGTAAAGAGGGCTGTTTGGAAACTGCTGGGTCTTCTGGTGTGTGGCTCTACCTGCAATCATCTGGGCTGCAGCGTTTTAATTTGTTTCCTTTAAAGAGACCCAAGGGTGCCATCAAGAGACAGTTTTCAGGTTTCAAAGGAGACGGTGGAATTTGATCTCCTTCCATGGCCTTGTATGTAATTACTGGAGAGAATGAGGCAGGCAGTACAGATGCAGAGGCTCAGAGAGGTGAAAAGGAGTTATTCAGAGCCAGCAGACAGAAACACACCTGCCTGGTTTGGTGCAGGAGTGCTGGCACTGCTGAGCAGAGAGCAGAGCCAGGGCTGATCACAGCAGTTTTGCACATCCCCATGGCTGGAAGCATCTTCCTTGGGAGCTGAAAGGAGCACATTACTGCCTTCCACCTGCAGCAAGCACAGCCCAAGGCTCAGCTCCATTCACGGCCACATTTCATTTCCCCCACCCCTTTGCAAGGTGTTTCTTCGTGCTGTATAGTTACAGAAGCTATGCAGCTTTGGACACCTGCAATACTCCAAAGCAGTTTGTTTCTCTCCTGTTTTAATTGTACCTTACTACAGGGCATGACCTTCAGTTAAAAACCATTGCAGGCTCTTGGCAACACCGAGCTCATCCATCTGACTGCACAGCTCTGCACTTTAACAGCCTCAGCCCTCCTCAGCACCACCACTTTCAGAGAATTTCTTACGTGCCATCCAGTTTTAGTGCCATTCTATTTCATTCGCTACCTTAGCTTAATCATTTTTTAACACTCTTTCAGTTTGCTTTGCTATCTCTTTTCATCATCATCTGTTCCTGAGATTTTATTTTTCCAATAAACTGCGTAATTTAATGGCCCTAATCCCAAGTCTCCTATTTAGAGCAGGGATGTGGAGCTGTGAAAGGAATCCCAATTTAAATCTGTCACTCAAATGTAATTTAATCCATCTCTTCACATCTTAAACTGCTTTTTCAGATGAAAAGCATAGCTGGGGTTCTGTTTACCTTTCAGACACTCAGCTTTGCAGCTTCCTAGTGCGTGCTTTCTTACACATGGGCTATTAGAAAATGACGGAACCACACTTTGTGCAACAGGAAATCATCACTACTCAGGTCTAGAGGCAATCATATGGGCGTTTAAGCGTCCGAGGACGCATCCACCTCAGCCTCTGCCAAAAATACCATTTTGGAGTGTCCCTTCTCATTTGTTTCAGCATTTGGTTGCTCTGAGGGCAGCCAGGGCTCAGCACTTGGAACACCGCTGTGTTTTCTCCTCTCTCAGCTCCTTCTCACCCTCCCAGCGGCGCTCAGCCCTGGGCCGTTTGCTCTGCCTGCAGCCCAACTTGCAGTGAGCAGCACACCAGCAGCTGCAGCAGCTCCTTAATTACCCTTCTGCTCCAGGCCCATCCGAGGAGCAGGATCAGGCAGCGGCAGGAAATGTTCAACAAAGCTCTCTGCGCAAGGATTGCGCCTCTGCAATCAATCTGTGTGAGACAAAGCTGTTAATTACCATGCAGGCATGTGCTGCACCTCTCAGCCCGACTCCCACATGCCCTGCAGCTGCCAACACAGGAAAGCTTTTAGGCAGCTCCAGCACCTTGGCTTCGGGTTTGTCATGACGTATATAAAAGGGAAACCTCCCGTCTTCTTCCACTGATGGGTTCGGTGGGTGGGAAGGAGGCTCAGCGAGGACAGAACCTCTTCCCCCAAAGCAGCGAGCGCTGAACAGCCGCGCTGCGCCCACGAGATGAGCCGTGTAACTGAGATGTCACTCGTCGTGCATAATGAAAAATATTTCATCAGAGTTTTAGCAGCAGCTGGAATGCTCAGCGAGAGCTGCTTGCTGCCTCCAGAGCTGGCAGCTGAACAGTGCAAGGCACAACACAAACCAAAGGCGCAGGGCATGGCTCCAGGTGCCCCACAGCCTCGGTGCCACGGGCTCCAAGGACACGCAGTGGATGTTTGATTCTTCCCCTTTGCTCCACCTTGAAATACAACCATAAATCTCAGGCCCGCATTCAAGCTTCCTGCAGTAATATCTTCTCCATAAATATCTCCTAAATAGCCCCGCCCTCAAATGCACAGCTAATAACAGCACTTTTTATGGTTATTAGGCAAGTGAGATGTCCCTGGACTGAGCAATTACCTTCAAATATCTGCTCGGAACTGGCTGGGAGTGGAAATCAGTTTTTCTATCCCAGGTACAAATCCATAATAAGGATTTATTTCTGAAGCGGTGGAAATGAGGTAATCTTTCTCCTTCTTAGAGTGAGATAGGGAGCGAAAAACAGAAATAAAGCGAATGTAAGTTTATACCGAAGCACCTGGAAAAGCAAATGATTTGCAGGAGGAAGGGGCAGGAGAGAAGAAATCGTATCATCCAGGAATAGAAACTGTCACCCTCTCTCTGTTCCCCAGCAAAGGCACAGCACGTCTGCAGGAGAGCCCCATGGAAATGCAGTGATTTAAGAAATAGAGCAGATTTGGATAAAGGCGGGCGTTTATGAGAAACAATTGAGCAAAATGCCTTTTGGCTCTCCTGGGATTTCTGCTCTGTTTGCTGATCAGCTCTGCTTGCTCCCAAACCCAGCTCTGCGGTGGGCAGAAGGGGAATTTGTTGATGCTACAGAAAATGAAGTCCTGCACAGCAGTCAATAGAGAATAATGGATATCAATTACACAGCTGGAACTGCTGACTTGATCAAATTGTATCCGTCTTTACACTGGGAGTCTTTTTAATAAATCCACGGAGAGAAGTGTCATATCCTTTACAGCAATATGTTCCCATGTTTTATTTTCTATGAAGAACAACTGGCAGTTTTACAAAACGCTCCTTGGAGTCTCTATGAAGGTAGCAGAGCTGATGGAAGGTGGACATGAGCGATTTGTTCTCTAATGCAGGAACCAGTTCGCCATAATGTGAGCAAATTGCTGCTGGAAAGCAGATGGATTCCCTCCCTCCTGTTCCAGCCCTGCTCACAGCATCCTGCAGGTGATTCAGGGGGAGCTTTGCAGCAAGGTGCTGAGCAATCCGGGCACCTGAAAGCAAATCACCCACTGAGGAATAGCTCTGGTTTTGCTGCAGTCTGAAGGCAGTGCTGTGCCACAGCTGTGCAAGCAGCTGCCTGGAGCAGAGGTAAAACAACACAGCCATCCAGACCAGAACAGGAGCTGCATCCAACAGGGAAAATGAATTCACCCTGTATGTCACTTGCAGACTTCTATCTGCATTTTTATTTAATCCAGTCCCCATCTCGAGCGCAGGAGTCTGGAATGCAACCTTCTTGCATGGCATCTTCCCTATGGTAAATCTAATTAAATAGCCATTAAAATGTGTGTTAGCTTGATGTTATCAAGGTGACCTGGAGCTCCTGCTAAATGTTAATAACAGCATTCCTCGCTCACTGGCATTCAGCAGGCTGTGCCATTTCTATTGATGCTGCCTTTGGATGAGTGCAGTTATTAAAGCTCTTTGTGTACCAGAGATTCTCAAATAAATGTGTATCTCATTTCTTGGCAGCTGAAGTGCTCCATGTGCCCTTCGCCCTCCCAGCAGTGATGGGGTGCTGCTGATGGGTCCCCGGCCATCCCCTGGACTGACCTCCCTGCTCGCCACTGGGAGCAGCAACAGACATTCTCCTCATCCTCTCTTCTCAGGATCACAATCATGTTTGCAAAACTCCATAGAACCCATCTCCATAACCTCATCCAGGGCAAGATCTGCTAACCATCAGCAATGAAATACCTTTCTGCAAGCAGGCAGCTTACCCTGTGAAGGTTAATGATCACACAGTGCTAATGATCAGAGGGAGAGCAGAGAGCACTGCCTGTCCGTGGCTGCAGTTTTCCATCGTGCACTCCAAGAAGTATCATTATGTCAAAGAAAATCTCCTCTATGTAATAAAACAGTGATCTGCATCTTAAAAATGCCTTCCCCTGGCAGTTACCTTACTTTTGACTCTACAAGTTCATCCCTTCAGCTGCAGCTGCAGTTCAAAATAGGAAACATCCCACCATGCTGCAAAATAGCTGAACAGGTGGGAAATGTCTCACCTCCCCCCCTGCACATTTCAGCAGAGAGGATTCGGGCATTTGGGCAACATGATTGCATGCAAACCCCTCCTGTCAACAACAAGCAAAGACAAAACTAATTTACAGTCATCTCCAGCCACTTCATGGCATCAAACGTGGGGCTCAGAGAGGGACAATGACAGTTTCTAAAGCTCAGCATGATGGGGGTCCCCACCTCAACTCCTGCAGCTCTGGGGGTTCCATCTGCTGTGCTGGAGCCCAGGCTGATGCCTTCCTGCAGAGGCGATGCCTTCCTTCTATGTTGGCAATTATGTTTTAATCTTACGGCTTCGTGAAGGAACAGAGATCGCTTTGCATGATTATGCAAACAATCACCCAGGCTAACAGCTGAAAAGACAAACAAATAACCGAGATCAATGCTGAAGGATGGAACATAGCACTAATGAACTGGGCTGGATTCCAGGGCTGTAATGGTGAGTGCCACACAACCATTCCTACAAGGAAACCCATGCACAGCTGCACCGCCAGGTCAGTGAAAACAGAGGAATGATGAACCTTAATTGGGTGCAGTGATAAAGAAACTGAATAACGCTAAAAACCAACAAGAAGAAGAAAAGAAGAAGGCTGTAACACAGAGGGCTGCTGCTCCGCTGGCTTTGGCACCTCTCATAGAGGGAAATGCCTCTTCCAGTGCTCTTTTCACCATTTCCTTTTGCATTTATCCAAAATAGGTTTGCTTTTGGAGTGGTCAGATGTTAAACTGCGCTCAGCATAGAAAATGATCAATGCACTCAAACAAAGGATAGCGTGCACCAATTGCACAGCAATTCTGCAAGCATCGCTGCAGTCCGTGAGTGCCTTTCCGATGCAGTTTGTTGAATGCCCTTCCCCATGGCAGCACTCCTCAACTGCTGCTGGAGGATTAAGCGGCCGTTATCTGTGTCAGAGCGGAGGTTGTGGATGAGGAGTAATCCCAGGGCTCACTTCTGGCCTTTTGAGGCTCACTTTTATCAGGAGCGCCATGTGTCCATTGCACTGCAATTTCAACTGGGCCGTGGTAAAATCGGTGTGTTTTCGGATTTTTGTTGTTCTTTCTGGAGTTTGTGTTTCGATTCTAAGCACAAAATTCATTTCACTTTTAAAGCACGCCTTTGTATTAATCCTTCTGCTATTGAGATATATCTCTGCCTAGTATAGAAGGTGCAGTAAAACTCAGTAAATAACACCCCCAACTCTCAGCACTCCCATTTATTACTATTACAGCAATACACGAAGCTGCAAGAAGCTGCTCTTGAAGACTCACTGCAAAGGGTGCACAGCCCATTTAGCACGTGACGACTGCTTGTGCAGGGGCTGCAGGAAGAGAATGGGCACCCATGGATGCAGACCTGGACAGCA
>JAOWBP010004587.1:2322224-2333536 GCA_028571105.1 Tragopan temminckii
CATTTAGCACGTGACGACTGCTTGTGCAGGGGCTGCAGGAAGAGAATGGGCACCCATGGATGCAGACCTGGACAGCACAGCCACCGATACCCATATGTGCAGGGGAGCAATGAGGAGAAGGGAAGGAGAAGAGATAGGGTGAGTGTGGAGGATTGCTGTTGGAAGGGACATGTGTGAGCTTAACAATCAATTCTATGTGGGAATCCACCGAATTTCACAGGGGTAATGGATTAAATGAAGTGGAAAGCGTAGCGCGAACTGAAGATTTGCTGTAGTGACTAATGCAATTAACCTCTATTGAAATAATTAAGCCTTCCAATTTGTGCCACAAGACCAGCACAACCAAAGGGCAGGTGGGAGCCAACAGCAAGCAGGGGGACACAGGACAGGGCTCATCCTATCTGAAGGAACCCATTCCTTCCCATCCTTCTCAGGTCCCTCTCTCTGTGCTTCTGCTCATAGAAGCAGAGGATCCCCACGTGCAAGCCCAAAGCATGGACCCACAGGCTCCAAATGTGCTGCTCCTCAGCAGAACATTACTTACAACTGTGCCACCACAGAAATAAACCACACAGGTTGAGCAGAGAAGACAGCACGGCCCATTCCTTTCAGGCCTGACCTGTTTGCTCGTAAACTGACGCGCTCTCCTTCCCTCAGCAAAGCATTGCTTTATGCTGGCCTGCAAAGTGGGCTTCTGTTGTCTCTAGTTATTAATTCACTTTTATTGGCTGCGGTGCCTTTCCCTGTTTTATTACCGAATAGCTCACAGTAGCAGAATGACTGTTCTTTTAGGGTATCCGTAAAGAGTGACTTTCCCAAATAGGCACCAAGGAGAGGCAAAAGCCACCGCAGCTCCGTGCACGCGCAGCTCTGCACCCATCACTGCTCAGTGCACGGGATAAACAAAGCAGAAGGTTGAGATTGATTCCTTCTCTGTCCTAAACGTATGCTCCCGAGTGCTTTCACCATCACAGCATTGCTCTCTGTGGTAAGGAGTATTTTTCCTCCATAGTTTGAATACCGCTATTAGATTGACTGTGCAGACCCAGTGGCATTGCTTAAGGTACTGTAGGTGGGAACTGCGTGGTTGGGAGTTTGGCCACTGAGCTGACACTCCTCGCCCTGCCTGCGTCTCCAGGCTGAGCACAGCTCCCATCCTGCCCACGTTCTGCAGCTCTCTATCTTCCATGTATTTATTTCAGTTCGCTTTCCACTTGGCTCTGCAGCCCTGCGATAAGGCATCGTCCCGTCGTTACAGTCTGGATTTTATTGCTTCTGCTTTCCCCCATAGACTTAATTGCCACCTTTTTCAAAGAGAATCTTCTTGCTGATGGCTTTGTCCTGCTGGTTTTTTAATAAATATCACTTATTTGTAAATCACGACATGGGAAGGGCTCCAGGGCAGGGAGATGTTATTGGTGTAAACGTGGCAGCAGAGGAGTTGGAAAAGCAAGCAGTAAACTGCAGATTTCAGGATAGTAAAATACAGCTCAGCCAAAAGAGAAGTTTATAATCAAGATGCGTAGCACTGAGGAGGTTATTTGCATTTAACCTGGACGGGAACATATAACTGAATTTACTACAACGGTTCTCCTGAGATGCAGCATGAGGAGCAGCACTTCATCTTTGCCTTTGCCAAACTTGGCTGCTACGACAGATGCAGCAGCCAGGCTGATTAGGGTCATTAGCATTCATAGATACTAAGTGGCAAATTAGCATATTCTCAGAGGGCGTGGGGATGGGATAGATGGTCCATCCCAAGGACTGCCAGCACTTGGGAGCAGTTCTGCTGTGTAATTCCCTCGCTATGGATCACACAACTGTCATTTTCCTGTGCTTTGTTAACAGTGAGTATTCACATAACTCACGTCTGCGAGGACAAAGGAGAAAATTACTGATGCTTTGTTTCCCCTCACGCATGCCAGGTATTTTCTGAATGCAAACTTGAATGAGTAGATGCCACCCAAACACCTCAAGCAGTATTTCACTGCAGACAAAGCACAGGTGCTGCTGTACTCGGAGCAATTTCACAGCATTAAACCCATCAATTGCATACAAATAACAGAGCAGGAGGGATGGGTACCCAATTGCAATTAGCAGTGACCCATCCCCAGCTCTGAGGTTGGGATCCATCTGCCCCATACAGACCATTCCTGGCTGTTCTGATCTTCCTGGCGCTACACAAACCTTTCAGGTTTGATTTCAGGTCTTCTGCAGCACAAGGAATGAGATTTGCTTCCAGCTTTAGAAGTCTCTTCTGACAGAGCACTTGACTCCATGGGAGCATAAACCAGCCTGCTCTGGTCTTCCTATACAAACTTCTAAAGTTTTTTCTCCCTAACCTGTATTCATGGAAGAATTTTGGTATATTGTTACTGGGGTGTCTCTCTCAAACACTGTGCTTTGGAATTTACTTCTGTTTGCCCTATGGGGAAATAGGAAGATGGAGAGGCAATCCACTTAACAGGCAGTGACAACACTCGAGTGCAATCTTTAGATCTTAGTAAGTCATTAATTAAGAAATGCAGTGGCACGGACTGCAGGAGCAGGAGGGCCTGGCAGCAGCAGAATGGACAAGGAAATTTGTCAATATCTTTCCTGCTGCCTGCAGACAGGTAGCATTTTAGAAACACAGGATTATTAATCTATTTAAGCATTCTTGAAACGTGGCAATTTTAAGTAAAAAGGGACATCTGAGAAAACATCACAAAATGTATTTTAGGAAGATAAAGCCATACACTGGGAATCAGTAGCACCTCAAATTAACATTGCCATTCTAGGTGACTGCATGGCAGCTGTTTCAGGCTGTCTTTGCTTTTACCATATTCTTTGCTAGCCAAATCGTGCCTTAAACATGTATTTAGTGGGCTGGTAAATGGCACAGTTCATTATTGCCTGCAGCACTGCCATTCTGCAGACAGAGCAGCACAGATCTCACACACATACATGGAGACCTTCTTCAGCACTCCCCCAGGGAAGGAGGGTCAGGTGGGGGCTGCCCAGCCATCCTCAGCAACACTTAAATGGTGCTTTGAAAGGTCTCGAGATATTAAAAGCTATAAAAGCTCTTGAAAATTGTCCTCATTAAACCTTTTCATAACGTAGAGGAATTGGAAGATGACAGTGTTAATGCAAGGGCATTTAGCTCCTGGGCTGCTGCTCCTGAGCCTCTACAGCCACCCCAGTACTCAACCAATGCACAGACCCACCAGTCCTGACTCATACTGCAGGAAACCCTTCCATTGGATTTTGTGCATCCTGGTAGGCAAGGGTTGGATGCAGTAACTCAAGAGTACTTCTTCCAGCACTCACTGAGCTTTTATTCCTCTCTATTTAAATGTGCCCTACCCTTTCACACTTTCCTCATAGGCACGCATGATTTCAGTTGAAGGCAGCCATGCTTTTCTCACTTTCTGCAGTGACAAACTGCCAGACTGAGTCATAACGGGAGAGTACACGATGCCTTGGATAAATCACTGATGCATGCAGACACCCTCACAGAATCATTCTGGTGTGGTTGCTCAGAGGTTACAGAGCCCGAGATGCGATCAGCAGCACTGACACGGGGCCCATTTGTTACATGGGAGAAATGGAACATTTGGTGTAAATCCAGGAGGTGGAGTGCAGTAACGGATGAGCTCAGCCTGCAGAAGAGCCCTCGGGGTGAGGCAGCGTATTGATTTCAATGTGATGAGGAAATGAAGAAGGATGATATGCTTCATATCACTGATCCTATCTGTTAGCAATAGCAACGGGTCGCTCCATCCTCCCTGTTGCCCTCTGCAACCAAGGAGTGAGATCTGCATGGAAAAGGCAGCACTGGAGGGGTTTATCCTAAAGGACACCCAGCCCACATGGCTCCACGAACTGCAGTCAGAGCTGGATCCCTGCACAGCACACCTTTGCTTGCCCTGGATAAGGGACACAGATATATTCAATCTATTTCCCCCCAGTCCTCTGCAATTTGCTCTCGTTTGTTCTGATCACGAGAAGCAACATTTGGAATTATAACAGACCTCAGATCAGAAGATAAGCAAATTGCAGATGGTAAGGTGATTTTTTTTTTTATATACAAGTTACAGTCCATGCACTGCAGCTTAATTGAATTTGCCCTCCAGCCTTTCAATTAAAAATAAAGCAGAAAACAGCACTTAAAGGATGAAAGTGAGAATGAGAACTAATTCTCCTAAAGAGAAAAACGCTACATTTGGAGGGGAAGAATAATTACTGCCAACGATATAATGAACAGAGAAGGAGAATCCTTTGCGTTTGGACCCAGGGGCCAAAAGGGGTTTTCCAAACGAGGCCACGCCATAACCAGAGGCAGAGGAGACGACTGCAGAGCTCGTGGGTCTGCATCACTGCTCCTGAAGTGCTGAGACCCAGCGGTGCTTTGGCCACTGACTTCAGGAGCAAAGAAGAAACGAAGAAGCAGCCAAAGGAAGCCTCTGTTTGGTGCACCACTGCCCTGGGCAGCTTTGCAAGCCAGGAGAGGCAATCTCAGCAGGGAAAGGCATTGACTTGGGGCTCTTTGCTCCTCTGCTGCCTGATGGAGGTTTGCCCACGCTGCTTCTTAAGACAAACTGACTCCGTTTCCATTCATGACATGGGACATTCGTTAAATCACACACATTTCCTTCACCCCTGGCCTCCTACCAGCAGGGCAGCTTGCACTGCCAGCACCCAGATGGCATTTGTTTCAGACCACTTATCTGTAAAGGAGACACCAGGCTGGGCGAGAGCAGAACAAAAGGGAGCAGCTTTCTGCACAGCAGGATGAACGCGTTTGGGAGTTCAGGGGGATGGGGAGCATTAGTTATAATGGATGGCAGGGCCACAGAGCAAAGCTGCAGAACATCACTGTGCTACGTGGACAGGATTGGGACAGATTTGCAAATTTTGATGCCTAGAAACCAAAAATGCATTACTGGGGATTTCCTACAGCCCAGCACAACTGAAATGAGAATGAAACCAGCAACTCTCAGCTCATTCCTCTAATCAAATCCATATTCTAATTTCACATAGCACTGGAGACTTTATCTACAAGCGGGGAGGGGTGGGGGAAAGCATTTTAAATGAGGTGCCAAAAGCAAAAGCCCCTGCTACTGCAGAGCAGCAAGCAGTACGTGTTAGCAAACAGCTCCATCTCCAAAGCAAAACAAACGAGGTAATTTAGCAAGCATTAAAGACATCTCAGCAAAGCACTTCTAATTGCAGAGGAGAGGCCTGAAGGAGAAACAAACACGGAAAAACTAGCTGCAAGGAGGATACATTAAAATTCTTAGCTTTGCCACTTAAGATGCTTTCTCCGTACAAAACACACACGCACCTGCAGGCACACTGAACTGGGATGCAGCACTGGACCTTTCCAGCTCGTGGTGTCACCAGCACAGCTCGGGCTGCTGAGCACCCAGCAGAACCCTCTGGAGCACCCAGAGCAGAACAGGAGAAGCAGCCAGGTCTTCTGCCTCCTCTTACAACAGGGCTTCCTGACCAATTACATAATTCATCCTTAATTAACTTACGGTGCTATCAGCTGCACCTTCCTAACCATGCCCCAGTGACCATTGGAGGTTCTGCAGTCATTTACTGATGGTGGAGAATGACAAATTAATCAGTGCTCCGCACAGGAATTTCTAAGTGTTTGTTCGTAGTAGTTCCAGCATCAGCCCAGCAGAACTGCTGGTGCCACTGACTGCCTGGAAGACAATCTGTTGTGCAGCTCAGGGGAGATAAGGCAGTTAATGAGCATTTCTCCTTGCAGCCACAGGCATTGCAGCAGTCTCCAGTGAGCCCCAGGCCTTCCTCCTGGGTAATGGGAGCAGAAACTGATGTTATAGAACTGCTGCTTAAAATATCTCTGGCAGAGATTTGAGCTGATTGGGATCGTAAGCACTATTGCAACTATTATAGCAATGCTGAACATGCAAAATAAGCCTCACATTTCTAAAGCAAAAGCTTCTGAGCCACTCACATACAGCACTGAGGAGGGTCACAGCCAGCAGAGCAGGCCAGGAGGTCTTTGCTTCTGATCCAGGGTTTACTCCTTGGCAACTCCATCACTCCATAGCGTTGGTGCAGAGCTCAGCACATCCCTGCTGCACCATCTGAGCACTCGGGGCTGCCTCCTTCCAAACAGACCCCACTGAAAGCACAGCCCTGCAAACTGCAGCAGCGCAGGGTGACCCAGTCTGTGCCAATCCAGGGTTGCTCCAACCATCAACCCGTCACCACCATACCCACTAAACCACATCACTCGGTACCGCCAATAAACTTGAGCAAACATTGCTGAGAAATTCCCAACTGTAAGCAAAACAGCTCAAGCACGAGGTGCTCGTGGACATTAGAACAATAAGAAATCCAGCAAAACAAGCAAATCCCACAAGTCCCGAGCATCACCGCCCTGCATTCCCACAGCACTCCATCCCTTAAGGAAATCCATCTCCCCCAAAAGAGAAAATCCAATCATCCAGTCTGAATTTCAAATCATTTATTTTCAACATTCCTTTTGAAATACATCTCTGATTGTGCTTGCTTCAGAAATGGGACATACACAGAGATGCTGTTCTCAGAACAGAAGTAGCCAGGTTGGGCACTGCCCCCATACAAACAACAGGCTGTGCAAAACCCCCACAGGCAGATCACAGTGTGTGCAACCCACATCTGCCAAGGGACAGTTCCAGTTTGTTTATCCCTTCCAAAACAATAAATGCATTTTAAATACTGGGAAATCAGGTGATGGCTGTAGCAGGATTCCAATATCCCAGATTTGAAATGATACACAAGGTTTATAACAGCTGATCTCACAGGTGCTTACTGCTAGATTTTCCTCCTAACTCTCTAATTTGTTGCCATAATTACGTTAAACTGAAGCAGAAATTTTTTTTCCAGCCTGAATCTTGCTTGAAGCTTTTTGTTTCTGTTTCAGACCCAGAGAAGTCCTTTGGGGCCTCTCTGCCCTAAAGCTTATCCACGTCCTAACTGTACTGGATGCTCTGATAAAAAAAAAGCTGTGCATTTTGCTATAAATTTTGTTTTTTATTATAGACCTTAATGTGCCTGTGCTCTTAGATCACCACCACCACAACTAACACTGATTTAGGTGAAAGTCAGCAGGAAGTCCCACAGTCCCTGTTCCCATTATCACAAAGTCTGCAGGCAGAACCCCACATCCCAACAGCCCCACAGCCCACACTCCCTATGTCTGAGGCCCCACAGAAATGCTCAGCACTTCCCAGCTGTGCTCCTGCTGATTTTGCCTTCTTGCTTCCAGGCACTTACTGTTAAGTGGCCACCAATGTGATGCTGAGGACAACATTCAAAATAAAGATGAGTTTTAGCAAAATGCTGGTTTTTAGTGGTAAAGGAGGGCTTGACTGCTTGTCTTGTGCAAATGATTTAACAGCTTGATGGAGCTTTCTGCTCACGTCAGTGCATTGCATTGGATGCTTTGCTGATTTATACTGCCCTGCTCATCAGCTGTGCCTCATTGCCCCTGAGCAAATTCACTAGGAAAAAGCACGTCATCATCTGGCTCTTCAGCTCTGTTCTATAAGGATTTATCCCAGTGGTGGTTTTGGTCTCCCCTACAAGTTGCTTTGCTTTAGTTCTCGCGTACTTATCCTCCATTTCCATTTGACTTTTCCTCTTGGAATAACATCCCACGATCACCATCTCCAACTCATCGGTGCTAAAAAACGTTATGTCGTTCAGTACCTGCTTGGTCTTATTCCATACAATGCATCCCGAAGTTGGGGCATCACCAGCACAAATGCACTCCTTGGAGCTGTGTAGGACTGCACACTACATGCCAATGTACCCCCTCCCCCAAAGCCACTGCCCCAAAGTAATTCATTGCTTCTAGTTGCACCCCACAGTGTCCCTGCAGGAATACAACAACTGTGTGTCTGCTTCAGGCTCCCTTTGGGACCCAGACGTGATTTTGCAGAAAGCTGGAGCTTCCCTCTGTCTGATTCAAAGACAGAAATGAACCTGAGCAACTGGGGCACGGAGTGGGTGGAGGATGGGGGCTGCTTTTATCAGCATTGCCATTTTACTGAGGTTCATTTTAATGCATCTCTGCATTAATGAACTAAAAGTGTGTTTGGAAGTGACTCAGAGCAGGGCGGGGGGAGGCAGCTGTGGCAGTGGTGGTACAGAGACTCAGCTGGGTTTGGGCCAGACCTTGCCAAAGGCCTTGCTGAAACCTATGGGAGTGATAGAAGGCATAGATGTGAGCTATCTGCCCCGAGGGCAGACTGAAGGATGAGAGCCCCGTAGCACCGACCAAAGGAGCCCAGGAGCCAGAATCGAAGCACCCAGCAGCACAGACATCTCCATGCTTCTGCTCTGCAGGGATGAACACAGAGCACATCCTTGCAGTGTCCATCCGAGGGCCCCCTCGTCCCCAGCAGGGCACCATCAGTGCTCCTGGCTCCGGATGAGTCTCTTGTTCATTATTTAACACCGTGCATCTGCTGCATTCTACATTTCCCAACAAAGATAATAACGCCCTCATTAAGAGAGCTATAATGGAATTGAGGCCATTCTCCTGTTAAGACCAGCACCAGCCTCATTAAAAGCGTGCACAAGTGGGATATCACGGACAGTGCTATTTTGAAGCCACTTTTTACTATTTTTCCCTTTTGGATGGAAGTGCTGCTCTGATCTATTTCTGAATGCGGCTGTCTCCAGGCCTTTGAAACCCCCCTCCATCCCCACAGTGCTGAGCTCACTTCAATTTGGCCACCGCAGCCTCTTGCAAAGAGCCCTGGGACCACCACAGTGGGGTCTGTCCTGTTTTGTCCTGTCTGCAGGTCTCAGCATCCATCCTGCACAGAGCAGAAACTGCACAGGGTGAAGCCCTCGCGTGACCCTGACCAGAGCAGCAGCTGCTGGGATGCACACACACTAATTAGGGAGGCTGCTGCTTAGCGTGGGGAGATGGACTGTGGCTCCCATGCCCATCTTGGATGCTACTGAAGGTTGAGGGCCAACACATCCGATAGAAAACAAATTAAGGTCATCCTGGTTATTCATTGCCGTGAGCTGACAAGGTGCAAAGCAGCCTTTCTGTATTTTCATGATACCATTATTGCTATTATTGCAGCTATAGCAATGCAGCAAAGGGCAAGCTGCCAAACTGCCACATACTTTGATTCAAGCAATTGATTAAAACATGAACTTGTAAGAGGCTTTATGCTTTGGAGAGCAAGAAAAATCACAGAGTATGGTCCTACCTAAATGCCTAAAGGGCTGTTGAACACATTGTGGGTCTATCTGATGAAATAAAATAATTCCCCAAGAATTCAGTGTGTACTCACAAAGAATCAGCGTTGTCAAACACTACATTTGAACTCAATCAGTTATTTACATTGACTGCGATAACAACTATGATTACATAAATGGATTGGAGCTCTGGAGTGAAACATCCATCCCACGCCTCTGTTTGCTCTCATTACTCCATCCACCTTCTCCGCAGCGATTGCTGGCAGGGATTTCTCCCACCTCGCAGCACTTTGTCCACACAGCAGTGGATGTCTGCAGGATTCAGACTGATTTCAGAGCAGCAGCTGCCTTTCTTTTCTCGTGGAGCCGCTGTGATTGAAAACCCCTCATTCTGCACTGCCTCCCATCTAGCGGGGAGGTTCTCCTTTCAAAATATTGTCACTCGGTATTTAGAGCACTACGAGCAGTGCCTGCTCTGCTCTGCAGTTGTGTGCCTGATGCTGCCGTTCTGCACAGCACAGGGGATGCTCACGGGGCTCTCTCCGAGTTCTGCTCCTTGCAGGAGGGCAGAGATCTGCTCCCAGAAGCCGGTAGGATCCCATGCCCCGTGCTGGGAGCTCCTCAGCAAGAACAGCTTTGTTGGCAGAGGGGAACGGATGGAAAACTGTTCTCCCTCCAAATGCCTTCTGCTGACTGCGTGCTTTGATCCCGGATTAGGAGAGCGTGTTGGAAATGAAGTGATGCTAAAAGCGGGCCGGGCTGAACGCTGCTGCTCAGTCCCAGCAGCACACAGCAAGCTCCTCGGCACCCAGCCCATGCTGGCCAAAACATTTGCTTTTCCTCCACCTGCCAGGGAGCTCCAACGGCAATTAGAAGGCTCAGGCTGCTGGGGATGCACTTTTTTCCTCTGGATTTTTTTTCTTCTGATTCCAGTTTCCTTCATTTCTCTTTTGAATTTCTCTCCTTTAACGCTTGGCTTTTTGCCCTCAGGCCATTTTCCTGCTGAGCCAAGTGGGAAGGAAGGTGAAGAGCAAAACCAAGATGCAGAAACTCACCTCCCAAAACTCCAGAGCCCTGGCAGCGTCAGTGCTATCTGACACAGCAGGGGAAGAGCTGAGAAAGGGGATAGGAAAGCAGAAAGAAATCAAGCTTTTGCCACTTTGCAAGTCAAAAACGTCCAGTAGAAATGTGAT
Source organism: Tragopan temminckii (assembly GCA_028571105.1). Taxonomy (NCBI): domain Eukaryota; kingdom Metazoa; phylum Chordata; class Aves; order Galliformes; family Phasianidae; genus Tragopan; species Tragopan temminckii. The sequence continues at coordinate 2,332,646 of JAOWBP010004587.1, forward strand.
ATTTAGGCTGGCTTTGAGCTGTCACAACAGCCAAAAATCCTTTTTAAATCATGCTTGTTCACAGGGGGAACAAAAAGCAGAAAAAAGAACACACCCATCTATTAAGGAAAATGAAAGGCAGAGATAAATAGAGAATGGTAGATGGTAAAACATGTGCAACTGCACCTCTTATACAACAGACGTGGCTTCTTTCTCTGCTCAGCTTGGAGGCTGAGCATGACAGCCGCCTCATCAACAGCACTGTACAATAACATCTCCTTGCTATTAATATGCAAATTGAAATGCACACACCGATTAAAAACATATTAGACAAAGGCTATTGTCAGAGATGTACGAGCACACCACGAGGCTCGATCAGTGAGCAGCAGAGCACGGAGGGGCCGCTGCTCAAACCTACCAGCCCTGGTATGGCAAACCCCACTCATGGCCAGGGAGCTGTTAGCATCAGCACAGCAACACCTGCAAGGCAGGGACCTGCAAATGGAGCCCTCTGATGTGCAGGACATGGCTCTGTCTGAAGAGCCCTGCAGCTGCCTGGAAGAACATGTGGCAAGGAGAAACATTGCTGGGACAATGGGAATATCTCCATCATCCCCATTCTGACACTAGAAATAGACTAAAAAATAAATCCTGAAGTCTCGCAGGAAGCTCAGTGCAGTCATATAAGTGGGGAACACATTGGGATGTTAATGCCTGTTTGCTTTTTCTTTCTTTAGGTCACAAATATTTAACAACCCAGTTGGGGTCTCTCTGCCTCTCACTGCAGCAGACACGGAGGTTCCAATCTGCTCTCATGGTGGGAGAGGACCAGGAGCTCAGAAGGACCCAGAGAACCACGGTGAGCACCTGGCACAGCCTGGAGGAAGGATTTCACACACAGAACTGGAAGAG
>JAOWBP010004587.1:2432776-2446192 GCA_028571105.1 Tragopan temminckii
AACGTGGAACCGAACGGCTGCCGGGGCCGGTCTGACAGGGAGAGCTGCGGCTGATGGACGGTGACGTGTGCGGCTGCAGAACTGCCGCTCGCAGGGAGTAGTCGGTGGAGGTGTGTAGTTTGGGTAGCAGCAGTAACAGCTGCAACGCTCTGCGTAAAGGGGAGCAGAATGGTATCCTCGCCTTCCTCCTCTGAGTTCAAGCACTGTTCCATCCCACCCTTAGGCTGACACCGTGCCCTCTGGCAGCAGGCAGAGATAATATCTGGAGGGAGTTCTCCCCTGAGCAGTCGCTCCAAGCACTGTTGGCCTCACGCAGACCTGTTCTGCCGGGTCATCCCCTGCGAGGGCTGCAGTGCTGTGTTGACCTTTGACTGCTCCCCGTGTGCCGGTGAGTTCCACTGTGGCTAATCATCAGCAGTAATTCTCCCCTTGGGCTAACTTCCTGTCATGCATTGTTTGTAAAGCTGCCCTGTGTAAGCAGTAGGTGAGCCACGCCCCAGGAACCTGTGTACAGGGGTAGAGGAAGTGATTCCTTCCCAGGAATCCAACACACAGCTGGCTCCCTGAGCTTGGATTCCTCTGAAATGAGAGAGGTGGTGAGGGCTCTGTCATTCAGAAGGGTTTTCTGCTACTTCATTGGCTCTTTTCCTGTACTTGGGACCTGTTTAGAGACACTCAACATCCTGTGCTCCAGAGTGGCTCTGGTCGGAGCCACTCAGTTCAAGGTTTGTCTGGGAGGAAGGCGCAGGATGTGTGTCTGATGGTGTGAAATGGAAGCTGGAGTACCAGTCTGAGTCTGAAGTGACTCAGGAGCTGCTCGGAGTGATGTGTCCTCAGCCTGAGCACTGCCTTCGTGCTTTCAGTACCCACTGTCCTTGGCCTCCTGCCACTGATGTCTCTGAGTTGCGTGACTTGCCTGACTTCAGTTTCTCTTTCCTCCTCTAGTGCTGGTGGCATGTGAGTGCCTGGTCTACCAAGAAGTCAACGCACTGTTTGGAGAGCTTTCCAGGGACACGGGTTTCATTTGAGTCAGTTACAACTCTTCAACGTGAGTGGATGCCAGAAGCCTCTGGAATTAAACTTGTTACAGGCGTCATGTGAGGATCTGAGCCAGTCTCTGTATCCTGGAAGGAGCAATAATAGCTCCACATACAGTAGGCTCCTGCAAGTGCCAACTCCCTCAATTTCCTCCAATGCAGGCTCAGAGATGGACTTCATCTTGTCCCCGTGAGGAGACTCTGCATACTCTCAGCAGCCTGAGACGAATTCTACTGCCAGTGTCTTCAGAAGCTGCTCCTCAGGAGGATTTGCTCAGCAGTGCTGTGGGAGAGCCTGTATTCACACAGTTGTTCCAGGACGGTACTCAGTGCAAACCCATGGAGGAACCTGCCTGCATGCTCCATCTTCTTTGAGCTCCTTAACGTGCACTGTTTGAACTGTTTGGGACTCCTGGCAGTATTTGCTTGTTTTCCCAACCTCTCTCCCAGATACTGTTCGTTCCCTCTCTCACAGAGCCCAAAAAGGATGTGAACTTTGGAATGGGGTCTGTGAGCAACAGCGGACTCAGTGCATGTGTGAGACTATTACTGAATAATAGGAGGACTGTTTAACTGCTGCAGGCAGCCTTCCTGTTTGGCTGCAGGGTCGCAGGGCACCAGCCTTGCTTGGGCCCTTCATCATGTTCCTCCTGCTCCCCTTTGACAGCCTAGTTGTCAATCTCTTGGGAATCTCCATAACTGTCCTCTTCACTCTACTCCTGGTTTTCATCATTGTGCCAGCAATTTTTGGAGTCTCCTTTGGCATCCGCAAGGTTTACATGAAAACATTATTGAAGATTTTTCAGGTGAGTCATGTTTTCAGAATTTTCTGTGCTGAAGAATGTTTACGGGGGTCTCATCAAGCGTATTAATGATAGGAGGAGAAACTTTTACACTTCTGTAGAGCACAGCAGACAGCAGGGGCGGGAGTATGGTTTGCTGTTAATGTGCTGGTGCCAGATGATCTGTTGCAGTCATCTCAGCCAAATGCAATTTGTTGGATTTCTGTTCACAGGTTGTGTTTTTTTTCTCTGTGGTTAAGCCACTGAGTCTTCAAACGAAGTAGTAGGACAGCATAGCCCATAAGTATGCAAGTAGTACAGCAGTACCAGGGGATGTGCTGGGAGGAGGTGTGTGCTTGGCCAGGTTAATGTCCCACGCAAGGCTGAGTGCTGTCACAGTTTGGTATGGAGGGAAGCCAAAAGGGGTGTAAGATGTGACAGAGAGGAACTGCAGTGTGCCGCTCATCTCCAGTATGTTTGGATGAAGCAAAAGCAGGCAGCAAGGTGGAACTTTATGTGCTGCAAGCCCTGGGCAGTCTGTGGCCAGAACGCAGAGCTCCCAAGTCCCAAAGTGCCGCCTGCTTATCTGCTGAGCCCAGCAGTCACAGCTGGACCTGCAGCCTCTGAGGACAGCAGCAGTGCTCGCTGCTCCTCTTGGCACAAAAAAGCCAAGTGGAATTTTCCATGTTGGGGTCATGCTGTTCCCCTGGCTGCCTTCAGCAGACTTATTTCTGGGCCATCTTAGCCAGCGCCTCTCCTTGAATCTAGTCCCTGCTGAGACCAGAATTTTTGCAAAGCTCCCAGTAGATAAAACCCAAACCAACCCAAATCAACCCAAACCTGACAGCCCAGGAAAGACGAATAAGATAGCACTGTGCATAGTAGGGAAGTTTCAGGCTTTTAAATGTGATGTCCAAACTGCTACAGTATTTAATTAGCTAGGAACAGAGCTGGTCTTCTCTGGGAGCATCTCTGTACTGCCTGGCTGGAGAGGGCAGCCCTGCAGCTTGCTATTTTCAGTGCTTTGTCCAAGTCCTCCCAAAATTTGTGGTGTGAGGAGGAAGACCCAGTGCTTTGTGATGTGCTTCATTAACACTGGTGTCTGAAGATCTGGTTTTTAATTTAGCGACTGAACTGAGAGAAAAAAATAAGAATTTTGGCTTATCTGAAGTGGAACATTTTGTTTTACTGTAATTATTTTTCCTTTCTTTCATTCGATGAAGGAACATTTAATCTCAGCACATTTTGGTGTTCAATTTTACAACCATTTTTCTGAGAAGAAATCTATTTCAGCTTTTATCAAAGAATCTTTGTGGTGGGAGAGAGGAGCGCTCTGGCAGAATGTCTCGTAGATTGATGTAAAGCTCAGTGGCTGGGTCTGGTCATTCAGAATTGTATGAGAAGTATTATTCACGAGAAATATTTTTCAAGTTCTTGAGGCCGGTGTTGCAAACACAGCCCAGGAGGCAGCACCTGAGTCTGGCAACGTGGGGGGCTGTGGGGCCCGGGGTGGCAGCCACACATCTGTGTTGGTGGGGAGGGAGACCTGCCCACTGCTTTCCATGTGGCAGGCTGGGTTTTTTCTGCCACCGTGGTCTCTACTGTGGGGCTGGCAAGGAATGTGCCTACTGTACAGGCTTCCCTACTTCTGTTGGGTCAGAGCTTCTCTTTTGCCTTCTCCTGGGAATGGCAGTGTCTGGACAATCTTCTGCAATCCTAAAGTTCCTTTTACTGGCAGAGGAGGCTGCCAGATGAGCTAGAAGCTCCACCCACAGTTAACATTCCCACATCACTGCTTTCTCAACTAATAGTGTCATGGGTTGAGACTGGGAACCCTGGAGTTCCTAGCAGTTTCTGCTTCTTCATGGATGACTGATGGAGTAACCGAGGGTGCTTGCTGCTGCTATTTTGGACTGACTATGAACTGAGAAGCAGTAGGGAGGAATCCCATGTTCTCATGAGGCTGGCTTGATGTGCTTAGCAGCAGCCTGAAAACACAGTCTTTGCTTTGAGTTTGGAGAAATTCAATAGTAGAAAATAGTGCTGGTCCCGTTATCTGCTTGCTGAGCTACATCACATTCCAGCAGGAGGGCATGCAGGATGAAGGTCCATCTGGAAGCTGTGCAGTGGCAGCCACATGCAATCAGCAACAGCCTACAGGAGGCTGTAGAAAGACTTGCTGGGCCATCTCACCACTGAATACCATTCCACCTTCTGGCACTCATTCTTCTCCTGGGGCTCTGCTGTGCAGAATGGTACACAAGTGTGTGCACATTATATCTTTCCTATGTGCTGGTCACCTGGTCACCTTCCCATTACTCCTCTTGTTCCATTATACACAAATCTCTGCTGGGAAAACTTTCTTCCCAACCTAATGTCTGCTTCCACTTCAGTTCAGCTGCATGTTAATCACTTACACAGTTCTGTATGGAAGCATCCTGCTTTCATCTCATTTAGTCCCCTTAAACATGGTCTTCCCCAGAAGCCAGCTGTGAATCAGGGATAATATCAAGTAGAGCTGCAGGCTTTGACAGTCTTGTTTGCTGTGTGTGTCTCTTGCAGTGGGCAACACTGAGAATAGAGCGTGGTGCCAAGGAGAAGAACCATCCGTTATACAAGCCCTATGTCAATGGTAAGATCCTGCCCTTCTTGGGCACATCTGAAGTTCATATTTCTCTGTGGTAAATGTAGTGTTTCTGAGGGCTGAAGTGTGATGGGGTGCCCTCTCCACATAGATGGATTGGCAGTAGATGTGGAAAGGTCTGGTGTGTGAGGCACCCAGGGCGTGTTTCATGTCTAGGTAGTTGGGAGGGCTGGAGGAAGGAAGGGAGCCTTGTGGAGGGTGGGTCCACAGAGTTCCCCTTGGCCCTCAGCTGTCTTTCAGCAGGCCAGTCATACTTTGCTCAGAGCTGCCTGTGGCTTGTTGCAGGTATCATTGCAAAGGAGCCAACATCACTGGAAGAGGAGATCAAAGAGATCCGTCGGAGTGGCAGCGGCAAAGACCTGGACACCCCTGAGTTTGAGCTCTCAGATATCTTCTATTTCTGCCGCAAAGGCATCGAGACCATCATGGATGATGAAGTGACCAAGAGGTTTTCAGCTGAAGAGCTGGAGTCCTGGAACCTGCTCAGCAGGACCAACTACAACTTCCACTACATCAGTCTGCGCCTCACTGTACTCTGGGGACTGGGTGTTCTCATCCGCTACTGCTTCCTTCTGCCCCTCAGGTGGGTGCTGCTGCAGAAACCTGCCTGTGACCTGTTCCTGGTTGCAGTTGGTCCCCCAGCTCACAGACCCTGCTTGACCTGGCTGGGAGAGACAGGTTATGTGGTGGGCAGAGCCTCTGGCCTGGGTTTGCTAGCACGTAGCTTCCCTCTTTCTGCAGGATAGCCCTGGCGTTCACTGGCATCAGCTTGTTGGTGACGGGTACTACAGTGGTGGGATATTTGCCAAATGGAAGGTGAGTTGGCCTTTGAAAGAAGTGATGGGCAGCTCCCTGTGCTGTTTGAGACCTGATAATTTGGAAATTTTCCTGCGAGGCCTGTCTCTTCTGTGTGCTGCAGATGAGGCAGGTGATCCTGTCATCCGTAGCCTGTCAGGAATGTATATCTTACTACTTTAAATAAAAGGCCTAGATGTGAATATTAAGCCTGTGACAGAGCTCTTAGCCCAGGTCTCTGAAAGGAGTAAAAACAGAGAGGAGCAAAGGCAAAAGTTTGGTTCTCATGAGATATGAATCAGTAAGCAACCAACAAAACCGAACAGGAGGTGTGTTTATATGGGCATGATGTGAAATCTCAGTGGGATCTCCTGACCTCAGACAGCTGGGCTGAGTGGCCCTGATACGGGCAGCTGGGGCTGATGGTCTCTGTTCTGGGTGGCAGGTGTAAAGAGTTCCTCAGCAAACACGTTCACCTGATGTGTTACCGGATCTGCGTGCGTGCCCTCACAGCCATCATCACCTACCATGACCGGTAAGGCAGCACTGTCTGCTGCAGTGTCTGTCCCCACTGGCTGCATCATGCTGTGCCTCTTGCAGGCCTCGCTCTTCATTCCTCTGCTCTAATCTGTGCTTTTGTTTTGCATTTAGAGAAAACAGACCCCGAAATGGAGGCATTTGCGTGGCCAATCACACATCCCCCATTGACGTGATCATCCTGGCCAGTGATGGCTACTATGCAATGGTAAGGTCTGCACCACAACTCTGCCTGCTGTTGTGTTGCTTGCTTTCCAGCAAGCTTGACCTTCCTTGGTGCTTGCTGCATCTTTACTGCTTTGCTTTGCTGCATTTAGAGCCTGGAACTTTTCCTCTCAGCCTTTCAAGGACTGGGGTAGAAAGATGAACTTCAGCTTAGCAGCAAAGCTATAGGAGCTGCCTTGGCCTTCGTATGTCCCCAGGTCTTGTAACTTACATTTTCTCACCCTGTTCAGGTGGGTCAAATCCACGGAGGGCTCATGGGTGTGATACAGAGAGCCATGGTGAAAGCTTGCCCCCACGTCTGGTTTGAACGTTCTGAGGTCAAAGACCGTCACCTCGTTGCCAAAAGGTGTGACAGCTGCTAGCTGCAGGGGGGCTCGGGAGGCTGGGAAAGGGTTGGGGCTGCTGTGTGGATTGCCAGGACAGCTCCCATGATAACTGGTGGCTCTCTTCTGTTTAGGCTCACAGAACATGTCCAGGACAAGAGCAAACTGCCTATTCTTATCTTTCCGGAAGGTGAGTTGAGGAGTTATGCCAGGCAGGCACCTGGTGGAGGAGGGCACAGCGGCCCTCCCGTCTCAGTGATGTTACACATCTCGTGCACATACAGAGCAGGGTTTGGAGTGTCAGGAGCAATTGCTGGATGCCTGTAGGTGTATAGCTTGGACTTCTGGACTGACTTGCAAAGATTGTGCTTGTCTCTTACAGGAACCTGCATCAACAACACATCCGTGATGATGTTCAAAAAGGGGAGCTTTGAAATTGGAGCCACAGTTTACCCTGTAGCCATCAAGGTATGAGAAGGCAAACATATTTACAGCAGAAATAGTTATCTGCTTACAAGGTCAGCGTTGATAGCCCAGTATTGGCACTACTGGGTCACAACAGCCTGGTCCTCAGACCATGGGATGTGGGGATGCTGAGGTTACTCCATGTGCAGTGGGGGAGGGATGGCCCATAGTTGGGTTTGACATAGAGCCTCAGGGAAGGTGCATCCATTACCTGACATTCATCAGCTCTCCTTCCTCCACAGTATGATCCACAGTTTGGAGATGCCTTTTGGAACAGCAGCAAGTATGGCATGGTAACCTACCTCCTTAGGATGATGACCAGCTGGGCCATTGTCTGCAGCGTGTGGTACTTGCCCCCAATGACCAGACAGGTAAGTAAGGTGAACCTGCCCTGTCTGATCTGTTATCTGCTGCCTTATGCTCTGTCTGAACAGTGTCATTTTCCTACAGTGTGACGAGGATGCTGTACAGTTTGCCAATCGAGTGAAGTCAGCTATTGCCAGGCAGGGAGGCCTTGTGGATCTGCTCTGGTGAGTCTTGCCAGACATTTCTCCTCCCAGGTCTAGTGTTCTCTGTTCTAGAGTCCTGATACGTGTTTGTAAGCTGTGAAGTTGAGTTTGTGTCTTGCACTGGGCAGAGTAGACCTGTGTAGAAATGGAGGTGCATGTCCAAAACTGCCTTTCAATAGTCAAGACCAGCATTTTGACTTCTGTTCTGTGTGGTGGGCACCAAAATTTCATTCTCTGAATGCAGCTTGTTCTGAGATGCCCCAGTTCTTACTTGATGTTGTTCAGCAAAGCATGTGAAGCATGAAAACCTCCCTTGTCAGGCATTGAGATCTTTGGAGCCTGAGAGGTTGAGGGCCCCTGCAAGCAGCATGCTGCAGTGGTGTTGGATGTGCTGAGTACTGTGCAGGGCTATGTGTGACATTCTTGGAAGAGCGTGAGGTTAAAGGAGCTGCCCCTGTGGACAGTCAGCCTTCAGTATGCCCTGTCAACCTAAGGGACAAATGCACCCATCAGGCTGATGTGGGAACTCCAGCTTGCTCAGAGCAGCCCCAGTAGCAGTGTCAGTGTGTTGCTTTAGCTCCATTGTAAATGATTCTTTTTCTAGGGATGGAGGTCTAAAGAGGGAGAAGGTGAAAGATACATTCAAGGAGGAGCAACAGAAACTTTACAGCAAAATGATTGTAGGCAACCATGAAGATCGGAGCCGCTCCTGAGTCCTTTGTCTCCAGCACTGTTACCTGGCCAGAGCTCTCTGCCTCCAATGTGAGCCAGGTCTTGTCTGAAGCAGCTCCATTTCTTTGGACTTTGGCTACTCAAGAGCTGTTTGGACTTACTCCTTCATCTACTGGCTCTTCTTTCCTGGAGGCACTATTGCTGCCTAGAGTCTTCAGGCCTTCGGCAACTCTTGGCACAGATGCCTTCTTGTTACTGTTACAGTGAAGCCCCTTGCAGGGGCAATATTAAATGAAACACTTCTGGTGTCATATGCTTCCATATGGTGTTTACAGGCCCAGGAGGAGGGCTGGTGTGTTGATGTGCATGTGTGTCAGTCACAAGTCTCCCACGGCACAGAAACTGGTGAGCTGTGCTCAGATAAGCTGCCTTGACAACTAAGAGAATCTTATAAGCCTATGCCTCTCAGGGCTGCAGCATAAAACGCGTATGGCTGCTCCAGGCTCATGAAGCTTTTCCCTGCCTCAGGTACTTCGCACTGAGCCCCCCAGTTGTGCCCTGCTCTGAGTGGCTTTGGAGAGCCATAGGGAGGGTGCCCAGGTTGGGCCGTGCCCCCTTGGTGTCCCTGCACTGAGCTGCAGTCAGGCACACTGCACTGGGCTGGGGACATGAGCTCAGCTGGGGCAGGGTCTCCAGGCTCCCTTTGCCTTTCCCCAGCCACTTTTCCCTGAGCACTCATCACACCCAGCGCTCCACTTTTCCAGAGGGACGGGGCATTGCCTTTGGCTGTGCAAATAGCTGCACACAGAGGCAGGGGCTGTGCCAGGAGCAGGCATTGCCGTGCTGGGTGCCCGTAGTACACCTGCACCCAGAACTCAGACCTGGCTGCAGTCTCCTGCTGGTCTGCCTACAGCAGGCCCCTGGCTCTGTCACAGGTGCTGTGGTGGCAGCAGCAGTCTGTGGCTCCTGGCTGCCTCCATCCTCCTCGTTGTGCTTGGGGCCATCTTCACGGTCCTGCTGCTGCTGGGATGCTGTGCAGCAGGCTGGGCAGGTGAGCAAGCACGCATCCATCTTTCCTCAGCTCCCCCTTCCTTTGCTCCCAGTCAATATGTCTCTCTCCGATGGGAAAGTTAATAAATTTAGCTCTAGATTAAAAGTATTGATCATTTCATTTGTAAGCGATAAATAACCGGGGGGAGCGTGGGGCAGCCCTTGGGGTAGGGGCTGCCGGCCCTGGCAGCAGCAGCCATGCAGCCCGTTGGGGCTGGGGGCCCTCATATGCATTCTGCCCAGATGCTGGCATTGATTTGCTATTAGTCTCCCCACACCACCCAGTAGCACATCATTCCCGGAGCCGCTATTAATGGCCTTTTGATAAATAATCACTTGTAAGTCAATAAATTTTTATTAAACAGTGTGGCGCTTTGATTTATGAAAATCCGACGGGGTTTGTCTGGGAGAAAAGGGATGTGGAATTGAAACGGAGCTGCCATCCATCTGCCTGCCAGCCCACCCTGCTCGCACTTCAAAGTAGTGCCCAGTGAGGAGCACAAGGAAGGCCTGGGACGCAGTGCTGGCTCTCACCATGGGTTTGGCTCTGTGAGCCCTATGAGCTCCGGTGCTGGCTGGAACTGCCACGGCAGCCATCAGCCATGCCACGTGGTTGGCACCACCCGTTGGTTCTGGCTGCAGGATGAGGAGAGCTGGAGGTGGGACTAATCCTGCACTGCAGCCCCATGAGCAGCTCTGCAGCTCAGGTACAGCCGTGGGATGCTTAAGGCAGCCAGGCTGTGGCTGCGATTTGTCACTCCTGGGCTGCAGCCGGCCCTTTGCCACCTGCTTTATTTGTCTCCCAGCACTGACGTGGCATCAGACAGGTGTTAAACTACTTAATCACTTTAAAATTGTTTTAATTTTCTGTTTTCTATTGATCTCTACAGCACCAATTAATCAGCTCACTGGACCAGGCAGTTAGTACATTAAAAATTGTCAGCCGCGTCGAGCAGCTTAGAAAATGTCAAAAAAATATCCCAGCAGCAGCCTCACACTCTGGCCACGCAGAGAACGCTCCTGCACTGCAATGCCCGGGGATGGTGCATGACTACACAGCCCTGCAGCGGAGCAGCATCAGCTCAGGGGGACACAGGGACCGCATGGTTGGGGTAGCATTACACCTCCCATGCTTGCTGGGGTAGTTCAGCCTTCCCAAACCCCCAGGATGTGCAACAAAGCTATCCGGGATACCCGCAGAGCTCAAAGTGTGGTGGAAAGCAAGGGCTTGGAGCTGTGTGTGTGCTTGGGGCCGGGCAGGTGGGGGCCCGGTGTCAGTCCGCAGCATCCCAACGCCATAAGGGAGCATTGGGGGCTGCTGTGATGCAGGACCTGCACTGTGCAGGTGGGGACTTGGACACCAATGCTGCCTGCAGCTGCCAGGGGGGCCCCCAACAGCACCTCCACTCCTGCGCCACACTGCCAACCACTGCACAATGGCCCAGCAGCACCTTATCATTGCTTATTGATTTCTCCACCAGGACACCGTAGCACTGTTTGCTTGCACTTTGTCAGCTCTCGGCGGCCCCAGCAGCAGCCCCTTGGCACCTCAGGCAGCAGGGACAGGTGGTGGCCCTGTGCCATCAGCAAGCAGAAGCTGAGCCAGTGGGAACCAGGGGGCCGTGGCCCCAGGAGTGCATGCAGCCTGCACCACGCTGGGTGCAGCATGGGGGGGCCCCCACAGGTTGGCAGCAAACAAGGCAGGGCTATTGCTGTCGCATCAATCCTGCAGCCCCGACAGGTGAATGGGCTCTCACTCACACAGTTAAGATAAATGATATTTATTTGCTGCTAATAGGTTCCAACAAGAGGCCCTAACGAGTGACTTTTGGACAGCACTTCTTGCTACCAGCACACACCCAATCTGGGGAAACTCTGGGGAGGGCTCTGGGGGACATTCCTGCCCCATACATGGACCCCCAGCCTCAGCCCCTTCCCAGCCCAGCCTTTGGGGCACCCGGCATTTCAGACCCATGTAGTAAGTGCTGGGGCAGGGGCCTTTATTTCACTGCTGCTATTCCCAGACCCTGAGCCCTGGGCAGGAGCTGCAGTGGGGGCACAGCAGAACCCATTCCCAGGTGCTCAGCCACTGTGCGTGCCCAGCCCCAGCACAGAGAAGGCTGCACGATGCTTCCTCAGCAGCAGCCGGATCTTCTCATCGTCAGAGTCAGGGTCCAGGGGCTTGTTGTACTCATCGTCCTCGGTCTCAGAGGCTGCCCGCTCTCCACTGGAGCCCCCCGCCCGCTGCGAGGAGGAGGAGGGCTCCAGGGCACTCTTCTTCCTCCATTTGGTGCGTCGGTTCTGGAACCAAACCTGCAGCCCAACAGGGCTGTTAGCAGCCGCCTGCCACACGCCCCACACACCACACATCCCCCACTCACCTTCACCTGGGACTCAGTCATGCCGAGGGAATATGCCAGCCGTGCCCTCTCTGGCCCTGCCAGGTACTTGGTCTGTTCAAATGTCTTCTCCAGAGCGAAGATCTGATGCCCTGTGAAGGTCGGACGCGTGTGCTTCTTCTTGTGCAGGCTGTCAGTCAGGTGCGCAGGGGCTTTGGGACAAGGGCAGTGGGTGAGCACCGGACTCATGGCTCTGGGCAGCCCAGTCCCCACGCCCCTTTATGCTGCTGCTCTCCTCCAAAGTAAAACAATATCCTGGCTCCACAGCTTCGATCTCGTCCCGGGAGAGCCGTGTTGCCTCCAAGGCTGGGCTCTGCACCTCCTGCTTGGGAGCAGAAACTATTTGCTGTGCTGAGAAGGGAACAAACATTAGGAGCAGCATGTGACTGTGGAGCCACGCTGCACCGGGAGCACCATGCCCATGCCCCCCACCTTCCTAAGTGTGCAGTGGGAAGGAAGTAAGAGCTGATCCATCTGCTCCATGAGCATCACCTGGAGAGGGGAGCAGGGCTGCAGGCACTGCGCCAGAACCCCAGTCCCTGGGTTTTCTGTGGGCTCCCCACGAGCTAGTGTCTGTGCTCACCCAGCACAGTCCCATCATGGCAGCAATGTGCTCCACAATACCCCTGCCAGCTGCATGCCAGCCCAGGACCGTCCTCGTCCCTGGCATTCACCAAGGAATGCTGCCAGGGGTTGGGAGTCTCTGTGAGTATGGAGTCTGCCTGTGCTCTGCCTGAGCTCCCCAGCCATGCCCCCCCAGCGCATCCCCAGGTGTCAAGCTGTGCCTCACACAAAGCAATGGAAGAGATGGGGTCCCACCAGCTGCCCACCCTCTCCCAGCCCCGTACTTACGGCCACCGCACTGCCGGCTGCCCTGCCAGTCGGGTGCCTCTGCCCAGCAGCTCCTGCCCCGCGGCACGTAATCGCTGCTGGCTTTAGGGAGGGCCCCCACCTGCGGCCCATAATAGACGCCTGGGGAGCTCAGTCCATTAAATCCACCTGCATGGGGGTAGCTGGGCAGTAGGCTGCTGGTTGGAGTCGCTGTGGGTCGGCCGAGGATGTCGGAGATGCCATGTGGGGTGCCGGCGGCCAGCTGGGCACCCAGCCCGGGGGGACCCAGCTTGTAGAAGGAGCTCTGCACCGAGTACTGGCAGACAGGTGCCTTGGCCTCAGGGAAGGGGGCCAGTGAAGGGCCGCTGAGCAGGAAGGTGCCTGGCAGGTTGGTGTCCATGGCTCTGGGACTGCTCTCAGAGGCTGGCACTCCAAGGGCATGATGCGCAGCCCATCCCGGTCGGCCTTGGTGCTACTGGCTCGCAGCGTCCACACCAGCTGCCACGTTGCCAATGGGCAGCCAAAGGGCTGGGTGAGCTGCCCCGGGGGGCCAGGGCCACGGCAGCAGGTGGTCACTGCCTCGGTGGCAGCTGCCCCCGGCTGACCCCGCACCCGACGTGGCACCGGCACCGGGCACTCAACTTGGGCTTGAGAAGAGGCAACATTTCTCTGATAAAGATGAGGTCTATTAGAATACGGCGCTCCCATTGGCCGAGCAGCTTCAGGGGCTAGCGCCCATTGGCCGGATCACCGCAACCTCGATTCCAATTGGCTACGCTCACGGGCAGCCCGGGATTGGCTCTGCCCAGACAAATCGTGCTTTGAGAGCCGGCGGCGAAGGAGCCGCCGCGGGGCGCGGGCTGCGGGACGTTGCGTTGCAGCACCACGGCCGCTGGACAGCGCCGGGCGGACCGCGGGGAACCGAAGGGGGGGGGCTGTGATTGAATCACAGCATCACCAAGGATGGAAAAGACCTCCAAGATCCAACCATCCACCTATCACCAATAGTAATCACTAAACCGTGTCCCTCAACACAAAATCCAAACGTTCCTTGAACGCCTCCAAGGTCGGTGACTCCACCACCTCCCTGGGCAGCCCATTCCAGTGCCTGACACTCTTTCAGAAAAGTAGAATTTCCTAACGTCCA
>JAOWBP010004587.1:2450220-2464987 GCA_028571105.1 Tragopan temminckii
TGCTGTAGAGCCTGGGAGAGATATATCACATCATTGGAGGCCAGCCCTGTTTCAACGAGGGTGACTCCCTGCAGCTTGTTCTCACAGCAGCATGGAAGACCCCATAAGTTCTTAACGCACTCCCTGAGCTGCTTTTGCGCGCTGTAGAAAATAGCAAGAATAAAGCAGCAGGAAGAGTGCCTCGACTGAGGCTGGCCCAGGGACTCTCTAGGGACAGCAGCAGACAATAGGCGTGGAGACACTGTCTGCATGACCATATGTCCACAAACACAATGGTCTTGACTATCATGTACTACAGATATCCCACTAACATAAAGTAGAAATTGGAGAGAGAGAGGAGACAGACACCATCATGCACATACATCCCTGCTACCTTTAACCCAGCAGTACAAAGAGCTGGCACAAAAGGAAGAGCAAAGTGGGGGGTTACCTCCAAAGAGGCCATTTGAAGGGGGTCAATGCTTCCCCCTTTTCAGACTGGCTCGTTTCACTATCTGAGCCCCCATCCTGCTCCCGGAGACCTCCAGTTTTGGGACACGCACTTGCACCTCCTCCTGAGGGAGCCACAGGGACAGGAGGCAGGACATCACCCAGGTGAACAGACAGACACAGAGAAAAGGACAGGAGAGGGAAAGGCTGAGTCAGTCAGCAGAAGACACCAAGCAAGAAGACTGGTGCAAGGGCAAGAGCAGCCCCTGGCAGCCTTAGGAGGGAAACAGGTGAGAGAGGTGAGCAGGACAGAAGAAAGGACAGAGGATGGAGGAGCCCTGGAGCCCACAAGTCCTGCAGAGGCAGTGCTGGCCCCGAGTAGGGCGCTTGCAAGGCACAGCCATGAAGCACACCGTACCTTGGCCCCCAGACCGTCCCTCTGTAGGATGGAGTACATGAAGTGATCAGCTTCTGCCTCCAGGTCTTGGGGTTCTTGCAGGGAGCCCTCCAGGATCAGGTCCTCATGCTCCTGCCTGTCATCCGTGTCATTGGGACCCAGATGACGCACCACCTTCCGGATGACCTGC
This sequence comes from Tragopan temminckii, assembly GCA_028571105.1. Lineage (NCBI taxonomy): Eukaryota > Metazoa > Chordata > Aves > Galliformes > Phasianidae > Tragopan > Tragopan temminckii. Next base: position 2,451,237 of record JAOWBP010004587.1, read on the forward strand.
GGAGACCCATGCAGCCTTCATTACTGCCAGCCCCGACACCAGCCCACACAAGAGGACACGGCCAGCCCCGACACCATGCCTTCCTTCTTGCAGGTCTGGCCCTCAGCCCCGTGCACACCACCCCTGGCAGAATCTGGCTGGAGAAGAGCCACGACAGTAATTGGAGAAAGCAGAATGCAAGCGCCCTGGGCTGCAGAGAGGGACCACATGGAAAGAGAGAGGAGGAAGACTGCGGAGAGCACCCTACAAACACTCAGCCCCAGTCACTCACCTTCTTGGTGATTATATTGCCTTGTTCATCTGTGAACTGCTCCTCAGTCACATGCTCCCCAGGGAGATGGAGGACTTCGTTGCCCTGGAGGAACAGGAGGAAGAGCATTTCAGGGTGCAGCAGAGCTCTCCAGCACGCAGCCCAAGGCTCCAGCTCCCGCACAGCCCCAGCCCTGTCTCTGCTCTCTGCTGTGCACACCCCAGCACTGCTCCCTGCCCGTTACCTTCACAAGGACACGCCGGCGGACGACTCTGGTAGAGAGAGACTCCTCGTCGTCCGCCAGCCCCTGGCTCTCCCCGAGCTCCTTGTCCAGCTCGCGGTGCGCATGATTGAGCAGGAAGCGCACAGAGCCCCTGACGATGTACAGGACATTCTGGCAGCTGACCAGAAAGAAGGCCAGCAGAACCACGACAATCAGCAGCTGGACCAGGAAAGACCACATCCTGCCCCTGCAGGGTCGTGCATGTGCCCCACACCCCCTCTCAGAGCCCAGCCATGCCGTCGGCTGTGGCGGGCAGAGCCCTGGGCACAGAAGCTGCCCCCAGGTCCGCACGCGCCCCGTCTCTGCAAGCACTGCTGTAACCCTAGCTGCTGCAGATCAGCTGCCCGGGGCGGGAGAAGGGAGAAGGCAGGTGGGGTGTCCTTTGCACTCACAGCTTCTGTCAAAGTCATGGGATTGGGAATGCAACAGCAACACCCGTCCCCTGTCAGGCAGTGACAGGGACAGCCATGACCTCCTACCCCAGCAGCCTGACAGGGCAGAGAGCAGTCGTCTGTCACAGGACAGACGGAGCTACACGTGGCACAGAGCTGAGCTCTGCCGTGTTGCAGCTGCAGCCCTGCTGTGCCTGCTTGGGGGCACACGCCTGCTCTCATCCCATCCCTATCAGCTCCACATGGCCATGGCGGGATGCCCATCACCCCTCCTGGCCCCCAGACCAGCTCTATTTCTGGCCCAGCAAGCTGTCAGGCCAGCGGCCAGGGCAGATACTCAATAAGGAAGCAAGCAGGGAGCCTGCCTGGGTTATAAATGGAGAGCAAGAGCTCACATATTGGGTGTGCAGCATTCTATTCTGGGCCAAGAGGCCCCCCAGGGGCCAGGGCAGCAGTTCTGCCGGGACTTCTTGATCTGGTGGTGGGCAAAAGGCTGCATCTGCTGCTGCTCTCAACCTCACCTGCCCAAAGCAGCGGCTGTCGGGCTCCTCTGGCCAGCCGCCCGCGGGGTGCTGGGGCTGCCAGTCGCCGTCCTCTGTGGAGCTGACCCGCATCAGCTCCACGTCCGGCGCCAGGACCTGCTCCTGCTCCTGGCCCTGCGCCCCAGCAGCCACGGTGTGTGCTGGGCCCAGCCGTCGGGTGACCCCCTCCTGCCAGGAGCCTTCTGTCAGGTCCTGTAGGCAGGAGATAAAGGAGCCTTCTGCATTCCAGTCCCTCAGCCTGGGCACCGGAGAGGGAGAGGGAGAGAGAGACAGAGACAGAGAGGCAGTCAGCTTTGCTGGAGTGAGTGTTGCACCCAGAACACCAGCTGACAGCTGGGCACAGCTGCACCCCGCCAGGCACAGAGCTCCTGGTGCTGCCAGTGCCTGGCACAAGCAGCATACAATGCGGATGCACAAAGGACACAGGCCTTCTCCCTGCCACGCTCTATACCCATCCAACACCCCAGTCTGCAGGCTTACGGGCCATGCCTCGGAACATCACTGGGCTCTCATGAGACCAATGCTGCTGGGAAGATGGCAGAACACAGCCCTGTGATGGTGCTGGGAGGCACAACCCACATGCAGGGCCTGGCTGACTGTGGGGATTTCCCCTGGGTGCTTTTCAAGGAGCCCCCAGAGAGTCTCCAGAAGGTTTACAGGCACTCTGCCCAAGCCACTGCTCTGTGGGGTGCTGGGCTCCAGAGCTGGAGGTTAGCAGGGAAGCAAGCGAGGCTGGGAGGTTATCGCAGCTGGCCCAGCACAAGGCAGTAGCTGGCAAAGCTCCCCTTCCACTGCCCCCCTGTCACCGGGACCACCATACCTGTCTGCACTCCTCTCCACTGTGTGGCTCACAGTCGGCGATGCCACGATCCTGGCTTGTACCTTCTGTTGAACTGAAACAAAAGAGACTTCACTCTCTGCGTTTTGCTCTCCAGTCCCCAGCTGGTGGTCCCTGGCTGGCGTCTTCCCTTCTGGCCTCTGCCCCTCCTCCTGCTCTAGCAGTTCAATCAGCCCGTTCATGGCATCTGAGTCCACTGTGTCATCCTCAACTAAGTCCATAGAGCCCATGTGGTCTGGGCCGTGTGCGTCTGTCAGAAGTTGCCCCGGGAAACGACCTTCGCTTGTGGCATCCGAGTCCTCAGCCTTGCTGCACTCCAGAGAGGAGTCCTCAGCCGTCACCAGTGAAGGGGTGAGCCCTGAGGACCACACCTGCATGTCAGACATCTCCATCAGGGCGTCCTGCTCGGTGGCGGCCATGGGGATGGCGTCCATGATGGCCACCTCGTTCCAGTACTGGTCAGCACGCAGAGGGGATGGCAGCATATAATGCAGGGAGGCAGGGGAGAGCAGCTCGTCCTGCAGCGAAGCATAACCTACATGGGCAGACAGAGGCGATGTCTCCAGCAGCCATCTCACACACACACAAGCACAGCGGGGCGAGAAGGGAAGCAGCCTCTGGGAGGTGCGTGCTCACAGCGGCTGCTGCCTTCGCGCAGTCCCTCCTGTCCCAGCAAGTGCCCCCATGCCTCACTCTGAGTGCTGGGGTTGGGCAGCCCCTGTGGCTGTCCATTCCCCTGGTGAGGACAGGCCTGGGGCCTGGTGATGCCCCATCCCCACTGCAGGATGTGGTGCCCTCTCTAGCACCCTGCTCTACCAGCCCCCAGTCCCTGCCCACAGCCCCCCAACCAGCATCTGAAGGTCAGCCCGGAGCTCAGGTAGCCAGGTGCTGCAGGCACCAAACTCCCAAAGCTGACCCATGAGCAAGGAAGGATGAGCCTAGCAAACATCATGCAGCCCTGAGGCCCTGCAGGATGCAGCCAGGGCCCTATAAACCCACTGACGTCCCCAGGTCTACAAGTGATCATCGTGTCCTCATCACCGAGGGCCTCATGCGCAGCCCAGGCACACCAATAGAGACTACAGCCAAGCCAAGCAGTCTCAAGCATGCAGGCAGTTTTCTTCCTTTACTGAGCCACAAGTCCCTTGTTCAGCCCTATGGAATGAAAGAGAAATCCTGCTCCCCAGCAGCCAGGGATTGTCAGCAACAGCTGGAGCACAGTGTTCAGCCAGGAGCCCCCAGCCTCCCCAGTGCAGGAGGAAAGCAGTGCAGGGCCACTAAGGGAAGAGCATGACACAGCCAAGAGAGGAGCAGTCCTGGGTGATGTGCAGCTGCTGGAACAGGACACTGCTCCCAGAGGGCTCAGCTGAGGTGGAAACGGTGTAGACAAGCAGAGGAGAAAGATGAGAGGAGAGGCCAGGATGAACTCGGAGATGACAAGAAGTGGCCCCCAGGAGCGCCCACATCTGGTGGCAGTAGGTGGCACATTTGAGAGAACACAAGGGCAGATACGAAAGGGGAAAGCGATGAGCCAGAGCTGCATGGGTGGTGTCTGGGTGCAGGATAGCAACAGCCCCATCCCTGCCCATGGCACCGGCTCTCCTGTGGGATGCATGACAGTGATCCTGCACCTAGGCACAGCCATGGCCGGGCAGGTGGTGCTGGGAGCAACAAGCCAGGCGCATCCCACACTGGTACCTCAGGAGGAGGAAGCCCCATGTGTCTGTTCTCCATGGAGAGCAGGACCAAGGTTTCCATAGCACAAGTCCCCATGGAAAGACTGCAGCTGCCTGCAGCACCTGGTGCCCACCAAGCTCCTAGGGGCAGTGCACCCGACTTGGGACAGACATCAGCCCCACTGTGTCCACAGCGACTCTGCTTCTAGCCCCTCTGGTATCCCTTGCACAGGACATGGGGCTCACCATTCATCTGGGAGGGTGAGAGTGAATAGTCCCTGTCCGTGTAGCGCCAGCTGCCCTTCATGCTGCGGCTCTGCCGGCCGGAGCCCTCCAGTGTGCTGACAATCTCGCTGCGGTCAATGTTCCTCAGCGCCGTGTACAGGTTCTCAACTGCAGGGAAAGCCGATGTCAGCAGCAGGCAGGGCAGGCTGGCAGTTGTGGCAATGCCCCAGCTGCCCTCCAGGCAGGTGTGCAGGAACTGGTGGCCTAAACTCAACCAGGGAGCCCTGAGCACACACATATAGGCTGCACGCCCAGCCCAGACCATCACCCTTGTAGCGGGAACCAATACTCACTCTTGACACCCTTGCCCTCGCGGCTGACCCAGAGGTTGAGTAAGGCTATGCTCTGCTCCAGCAAGGAGTTAGGGTTCTCCACACGAATCCTGTTGATGTCATCCACCCCAAACTGCAGCTCACGTGCCAGCTCTGGGAGAGACACGGCATCTCAGCATCACATCCATGGGCAGCCCCCCAGACAACATAAAGCACATTCACACATCAGCAGCATCTTTCTAGTCTTCCTAAGCGCTGAGCTTCAAGGTGCACTGAGCATCCATCAGGTGTGGACTCACCTGCCCAGCTGAGGCCAAGCTGCTCTGCGATGTCAATCATCTTCTGGTCTGCCCTGTCAGTGCTGCTCAGAGAGCCTGGAGGAGAAGAGGGGGTCACAACTCCAGCTGTGGGTTGGGGTAGGAGTGAGGTGCAGGCTGCAGGGGCTCAGCACAGCCCCACAGGCAGAACCAAAGAAACTCCCTGGGAACAGGAGGGTGCCACGCACACAAGTGCAGCAGGGTCAGCCCAGCCCTTCCTCCTGGGCTGGGCATCCCTACCCTAAACAAAGGAGGTGGGATGCTTGAACAGACCCAGTAGGCTGCGTACCAAAACTGCTCTCACTTAGGATGCTACATCGCTCCCTCAGAGACAAAGGTGTCAGTGTCCTCCTTCGCTCCTCAGTGCCACTTCCCTGCAAAGGGGGGACAAACCAAGGGGTCACCAGCCAGAAGAGAGAGTAGCAGCTCAGCCCTGGCACCTGCACAGCCCCAGCACAGCATGGTGTGGCCGCTTTGAGAAAGGAGAGCTGACCTTGGTGCAGGGTGGAATGCTGATGTTGAGGTGGCAGAGCACATGCTGCAAGTCCTCATACTTCATGGCCTTGCGCAGGAAGGACAGGGAGCCACTGGCTTCCCGGCTGCTGTCCCGGACCTGCACACCAAGCACCCAGGTAGGAGGGTTGGAACAGGGCACAGGGCCCCACCACAGCCCAACTCTGCACCTGTCATTACCTTGATGGGGATGGCGAGGCGGTTCTCCCGGAAGGACTGGAAGAGGAAGGTGCGTGACTGCGTGGCCTTCTTGACAGGCACCAGGTTTCCTGAGAGCTCAACATGCAGAGGCATTCCCTCCACCACCTGCAGGGAGTGAAACACGGGCTAGGACCCTGCACAGAGCAGCTTCTGTCTTCCAGGAACGTTGCAAGAGACAAACCTCAATGTCCCTGCTGCGGGCCACCTCAGTGAAGTTCTCGTGCTGCTCCAAAGTCTTGTCCACCTTGTCATCAGTCATGCAGTAGCAGCGCAGCCGACCTTCCCGTCCATCATTCATCTTGGCAAACACCACAAATTTGGCCATGTAGGGCACAGCTGTCAGTTCCTTGTACAGCATGTTGGCAAAGTGCACAGCCTCAGCAGTGCGCGGGCAGTCAGCCAGCCAGAACCTGTGGGAGGGGTGGGTCAGCGTGGTGCACCGGGGGGGGAAACAGCATCACATAGGGTGTGAAGGAGCTCCAAGTGTGTGGAAAACCCATCCAGGGCAGGGATCTTCCCCAGGAACAAGAATCCCATCCAAATACATGCTCAGCTATGACTCACCTGGCAGACACATTGGTGGTAAAGTTAGCACACTCCTTTTCATAGACCAGCTTCGTGGTGCCTGTGATGTCTTCCCACTGAGCTGGTGCTGTCCCTCCTGCAGCAGCAGAAAGCAGGAGTAAGCACGTTGCTTTCTCGCTGCAGCAGATCTGCTCTCCCCACTGGACTGTGGCTTCCAAAGCTGCATCCCACCTCAGCTCATCTTACCAGCCCACTCACACACATGGCCTCACCTATCACAGAGCAGAGCAAGCGCAGGCTGGTGGTGTCACCCTCGCCACTGTCTCGGGGATTGTCCTTCCAGGATGGAGGCAGAGGGATGCGGAGGCCAATGGGGCGGTGAAACTTCCTCCGGCGAGGCTCCACTGTGACGATGGGGCTGAAGGTTGCCTGGTTCCCCAGCAGCTTGGTCACCAGCTCATCAGGCACGGGCTGCGCCTGTGGGCAGCACAGGTGGGGTGATCGGGGCCAGCTCTCTGCAGTGCTGCATTGCAGCTGGATAAGCTGCCTTTTACTGCCTGCTGGTCTCCAGACCAGGCTCTTCGGACTCACCTGCAGAGCCAGCCTCACTTTCTTGGTGACAGCGGTGTCTGGGAAGGTGGCCTGCACCATGGGCACCAGTGTGCTTTTCAAGCACCCTCCCTCGGGGCCAATCATGTCACAGTCCTGGCAAATCCGGGACATGACCACGAAGTAGAGAGGAAAGTCAGTGGTGATGATGCGGCAGACCCTCTTCTTCTCCAGCTCCTCTTGGCTCTCCAGCTCTGCAAGCGCAGCACAGTCATCAGTGCTCCTCCACAAACCAAACCCATGGCTCTCATCCACCTCCTCTTCTGGCTGCACCAACCATGCCACACTCGGTCCCGTATCACCACCTCCCAGCTGGCCATTCCCAGGACAGCTGCAGTTCTGGCTGGGATGTCAAGCCCTCAGCCTGGCACGCTCACCCTCATCCATGCCATTGAGCAGTTGGTCCATGTAGCTCTCCTCATAGCGGTTGCGGTGCTCCTTCCAGACAGAGCCATTCTCACTGCGTAACACCACCAGCTCACGGTCCCCACGTCCGTAGGAGGCAAAATGAGGAATCTCCACGATGACAGGGCTGCAAAAAAGGGAGGAGGCATGCTCACACCATGCTGCAAAGGCCAACTCCAGCATTGTGCTGTGCTTGGCCAAAGCTAGGGCAGCTCCTGCAGCAGAATCCTGCCAGCCAGCAACAGCCTATCCCCCAGCCCCTGGAGGAGCTCAGATCTGTCCCTAGCCCAAGGGATGGCCCCATTCCCTTCCATGCTCACCTGAGGAACTGTGCGCCAGCGGGCCCCAGTGCAATGATGCGACTTGCCAGGCCCTCCTCCTCAGCCAGCGGTGGGGGTGCAGGCAGCTTCTGAGGCTTCACCAGGCGGCAAGTGATGCGGGTGGGTGCAGCACAGGCACGGGGTGGGATGACCACACGCAGCCCGTGGTGCCGGCTGCCCCGCATGGAGCCGCCGCGCGCATCCACCATGAAGCTCACCAGGAACCTGCGGTGGGCAGAGGCATAGGCAAGCAGTGCCCTGCAGCCAGCTCACACGCACAGTGCTGCCTTGGGCAGGCACTTACCCTGTGTGAACGGGGCTGGCCACGGGGCTGATGTTGTCTGAGGTCTCGGTGGCCGGGCTGCTGGGAATCAAGGAGTCCTCATCGAACTCCTTGGAGGGCTGTGCAAAGGCAGGGAAGTGTCCCGATGGGCATAGGGTCCTGTCTGGTGGTGCTGAGCCCGCTCAACTTTCTGCACTGCTGCATTCTGTCTGGGCAGCCCTGTACCATCAACCCATCCTCTCCACCCTCAACGTTTTGGCTCTGGGCTGACAGAGTATTCCCCCGACAGGAAACATACTGGAACTGCGTCACACTCACCTCTTGTGGGGACACCGAGGGTGCGTGCAGCAGGCTGCCTTGCTCAGCTTCAGTCTCCACAGATCCCACCTGCTCAGGCTCCTCTGCTCTGGTCACCACAGTCTCAGGGGGCACGCAGGGGACCTGTGGGACAGCTGCAGACTCCTCCCTGACAGGAGAGAACAGTGATAGCCACTGCAGCAACAGGCCAGGGCCCCCCAGGCTCCAGCCATCCCCCAGCGCCACCAGGCACAGCAGGACTCTGTCAGGGAGCTCAGGGACCGTTGCCCACAGTCATCCTTGATCTGCTGGTACCCAATGCCTGCAGCTGTCCCTGCCCTGCTGGCATCCCACCCCAGCACCAGGCTGGCCCATGCCATGTTCCCACTCCCTCCCCACCATCCAGTGCCTCATACGTTTGCTCCAGTGTTGTCAGGGTCACAAGCTCCAGCATCTCCCTCTTGACCTCCTGCTCCCTGGGTTCAGGTGTTCTGGGTTTTGGTGCGATCAGCTCCTCCTCTGAAACCAAGAGCTGGCTCAGCACACAGAGGCAGCAGGACAAGGGAGCACAGCTGCCCAGCTTTATTCCCATCCCTGATCCCACCACTGGCTGCACACGTTCATCCCCTGGGTCTCAGCAGTGGGAAGGCTCTTCCCTCTGCCAGAAGCCTGGGCTGTTAGTGTGGCAGGAGCTGTGGCAGCTGTTAGGAGCCAGCCAACCCCAATCTCACAACACTCAAGCACAGAGCCAAGCCCGCTGGGGCCCCCCACCACCAGGTGGGGCTGGGGCCACAAAAAGGACTCACCAAGGCCACCAAGTTCACCCACACATGTCTCGCTGGGGGCACGAGCCCAGCCATCCTCACCTGCCACCCAATTAACAGCTGGGGGCTGAGCTCATGCTAGAGCCCTGCTGGAAGGAGCCCAGCACCTCCCAATGCAGGGAGAGCCAGAGTGGTGAGCAGCACAGGGACCTTTCAGTGCTCTGCTTCATACCACCAAGGCCAGAGTGGCACGGTCTGGCTGTGGGCAGGCACCAGAGCTTACAACAGGAGCAGGCTCCTGCTGCTGGGAACAAGGCTGATGACAGCCAGGGCTCCCTCTGCTCGGGGATAGTCCCCTTCATGCAGTCACACCACAGCAAGCAGCATGGACAGAGATGGGCAGGGCAGGATGGCAGGGCCTGTGCTGGGTAGCACCAGCCCAGCAGCAAGGTTCAGCAGATGGAGGCGACGTGCGGATGGTTAGTGGCCATGGGGTGAAATGGGCCATTGAGCTGGGGCACAGGGACAAATTTCATACCCATTACTGTGACATGAGCAGTGCCTGCAAAGTAAGAAGAGGCAAAAGTGAGGTCTTGGTGGGAGGGGGTAGGAGCAAACCAGCTGCAGCCGGGCTGTGAGCTGGTACCGCCCGGGGAGCAAGGCATGGTGCAGTGCTCAGAGTGCCCAAGTTCTCTCTGCACACCATCCTCAGGTCTGGGCACCACCCTCCTGCACAGCACAAGGAAAGACCAAGCCAGGAGGTTGGCTGCTGGGCTCCCGCTTCCTTGTTGCAAGACCCCAGTGGGGCCAGGCAGCTCCCCACCCTGCGCCCATCCCCAGGGCTGCTAGCAGACCTCTAAGGGAGTGACCCAGCTCCAGCCCCTCACCTTCATCCTCCGACACATCCAGAATCTCATCCACAGTCTCTGGGAAGCTCATGCGGTACTTGTCACTGACTGGCTGTGGAGCAGAGGGCAGTCAGAGCAGGACAGCACACAACCCACAGCCACCCGCAGCCCCTCTCCAGATGCCTGGGCACTCAAGCTGCTCTTTGGTAGCCAGCACCCTGAGCTGCCTGGGGCTCACTGCCTGTGGCCAAGGCTGGCAGACCCTCACTTGGCTGCTCCCAACCCCAACCCTTCTCTGCAGGATCCTGCGCCCAGCCAGTCCCGTGCCCAGAAGCTTACTGGGATGCTGGTCTCCTCTGTGACTATCTTGAGCACATCTGTGACGGAAATGTAACCGAGGCGCTTCGCGATGGCCAGGGGAGTGATGCCATTCTGTGCAAGGGGAGAGGATGTAAGGGAACCCAGGCATGTGCCCAAGCATGTCACGCAATGAGGAAATGCAGGCAGTTTGCCCTACTCACCGTGCTGATCTCGTTGGGAGAGGCACCATGCTTCAGCAGCAGGGTCACCACGTCTGTGTGGCCCTGCTGTGCTGCCTGGTGCAGGGGCGTGTAGCCCAGCTGTAGGAGAGTAGAGAGTGCTGCATTAGCTCTGGGGGAATGCTGCCCCACAAATGGCCCCCAAAGCTTCACCAGATGCTTCACATGGGCTGCCTCCTGCTTTCTGTGGTTAGTAAAGGGCTCTGTAGCATCCACAGTGTGCCCAGGGGCACTAGAACAGCTTCCAGCCATGGAGACAGGAGAACTTGGAGCAAGGTATAGCGGTTGCAGTGGCACTGAACCTTTCCCATCAACCTGCACACTGTTCCCCAGGGTCCTTTTAGCACTGAGCATCATTGTACCTTAGTTTTAGCATTGACATCAGCCTGGTGCTGCAGCAGAAACTTCACCAATTTGATGTTCCCATAGTGGCTGGCTACGTGCAGCGGGGTGTAGCCCATCTGAAAGACAAGATCAGTTCTCAGACTGCTGTAAGCACTGCTCCCGGGCCTTCTGGCTTGGATATGTTGAACTGCATGGGCCAGCCCCTACAGCTGAAGGATGGGGTATGTAGAAGTAGTTCCCAAGTGTTTTTCACCCCAACCATGGCCAATGCACTACTTTACCCTGGTTGTTGCGTCCACTGTGACTCCGTGTTTCACCAGAACATCAGCAACTGGTACGTGTCCCTCTTGGGCCACGAGATGGAGAGGAGTCAGGCCACTCTGCAAAAAGAGCATGTCACATGCACAAGGGAAGTACTGCAGCTCGACCAGCAGAGAGAGCAAGTTGGGTTGTAAATAAGGCAAACTGGCCAACAGTTACGTTATTGGCCAAGGCACCGCTATTTGAATGCAGGGAGGCACTGGGTCTGCTACTGCTTGCCAGCCTGGCAGGAAGCACCAGCACAACATACCTTGTTGCCTAAGTTTCCATTGGCTTGCTTGGAGAAAAGCAGTGCTACCATGTCTGTATGCCCCTCCTGAGAAGCCAGGTGCAGAGGGGTGACTCCCTGAACAGACTCCGCATTTGCAGAAGCACCATACTGCAGCAAGCTGCTGGCCACCTCCATCTGGTTCTGCTTGGCAGCGATGTGCAGAGGGGTGTACCCGTTCTGTGGGAGGGGACCACGGCAGCTCTCAGCACCCACTGAGCAGATCTGCCTGGACAGGAAGTACCATCCCATCTCTCCAGGCCAAGTCTGCCCCCGCAGGCTGCATCCAGGGCTCAGGGACAAAAGCTCACACCCAAACCATCTCCCTGACAGCAATTAACCCTACCACTGAAGCCAATCCTGCTTCCCTAATCAAGATAGTGAGGGGGCTCCAAGACCACCTGCTTCAGGTCTGGTTAGTGTCAGCTGTCCTGGGGTTTTCTTCACGTGAGTTTCTAGCATGCAGCCACTTGGGGCTGCAAGAGTCAGGACAGGCAGGCACTACTAGGGCTGCCTGATAGAGGTGTGGGGCAGAACCCCCAACATACAGGATTAGTATTCAGGCAGAGGCTGCATGGCCTTGAGCACTGCTTGTGCTGTCATTTGCCAGCAGAGAAGCAGACGCCCTGTGCCTTTGATGACGCAGGATGCCGTGACGCAGACTAAGGGGAGATCGGCACCAGCACCAGCTGCTCTGATGCCAGCCCAGCAGACCTGCCAGCAGATGCACGGGGGAAGAGGGGAGGGTCACATGGCAGCACCAGCAGCCACTTGTCTGCCAAGATGATGCAGCTTCTGCAAACAACGTGAAAACCAATTTTGCTGGGCTGATCCATGAGGAAAGGCTCCTCGTGCTCTGCCAGAGCGAAGGATGCTCACAAGCTGCTGGATTTTCTGCCTTCACGGCTTCCCAGCTGCATGGAAACATTCATGTGTGGTTTCCCAAACCGCCAGACTGCAGAACTGCTCAGCAGGGCTTGCCATGGAAACACATCCCCAAGCAACAGCCGCTAGGCTGCCAACAGGGAATATCCCTGAAAGCCACTCTGCTGGAACTGGGTGACTGCTCAGCACCCCCACGGGCACAAGGACAGGCCAGCACAAGCAGCAGGTGTGGGAGCTATGGTGGGACTGGCAGGTGTCAGAATTGAGGGGTGACACAGCATGGGGCATTGTCAGCCTCGGCTGGAGGGTACTGGGCACACACCATTCCCCCACCCCAGGGATCCCATCCAGCATTACCCCAGCTGGGCTGTGAGGAGAGCTCCCCTTGGGAAGCAGGAGTTTGACGATCTCCAGGTTGTTGTGGTACACAGCTACGTGCAGTGGGGTCAGGCCGTTCTAGAGAAGGGAAGAGGACATGGAGCAGTGAGATGGAGTCTCAGCCCATACTCGCCTCTCCCACAGCCTCAGAACAACCCTCACCTTCCCTGCTGCATTGGGGTGAGCATCATGCATCAGCAGCAGCTCTGCCACATCCACCTTCCCATACTTGGCTGCAACGTGGAGAGGGGTAAATCCTTTCTGAGGAGATAGGCAGCCCATCACTGGGTGTAAGGGGATGATGAGGAGAATGCAGACGCACACTGCAGCACAGGAGCTTGTCCCTTCTGTGACAGGGACACTGTCCTGCAGCCCTGCCAGCCATCTTTCCACAGCATGCACAGCAGCCTACCTTGGTCATGCAGGTCTGAGAGGCTCCCTTCTCTAGCAGGGCCAAGGCTGTGTCTACATGCCCCTCTCTGGCAGTGATGTGCAGAGGCATGTGCCCTGCTGTGGTGGCAAGGTTAGGGTTGGCATCATTCTCCAGCAGAAGTCGGACCATACTGGTGTGGCCAATGCGTGCAGCACAGTGCAGAGGAGTCTGGTCATCCTATAAGGGAGGCAGAGAAGCTGTTGCTCGTGGGCTTGGACTCACTGCTTCCTTGCAGTGCTCCTGCTGCTTCACAACCTCTCCAGGGGCCTGGACAGGTGAGAGCAAAGAACTCAGCACTGGGTGAGCACATGGGAGCTCCTGCCTACCTTGGCCTTGGCGTTGACTTTGGCTTTGTTCTGCAGCAGATACTTGGCTACATCCATGTGCCCAGCTCTGGCTGCCATGTGCAGGGGAGTCTCCACTTTCTGCACCGTGGATAGAATAAAGCGGTGAGGCCACAAGAGGGGACATGACACCACAGGGTTGCCCAGGAACACAGAAAGCAGGGTCCAGCCCCCCCACTACACCCCACCACAGTGAGCCCCAATGGCTCTAGCCAGGCCAGGACTCACCACATTGGACACATTAGGAGATGCTCCACGCTGCAGCAGAGTTTTGACGATGGGCAAGTGCCCCATGAAGGCAGCCACATGCAAGGGGGTCAGGCCAGACTGTGGAGAGAAAGCAGCGAAGAGTCATGTTGGATGGCCTGACACAGAGGTAATCCCCCCCATCCTCTCAGCCTCTGGGAGCCCTTAGCTGAGCTGATAGCAATGCACAGAGCTTCTGCCCTGCAGGAAACAGGCTGTGGATGCCACCCTCACAGTGGGTCTTGAGCTGCAGTTCTCCCAAGCCACAAGGAAGAAGATGCTGGGGGGCAGCAATGCAGCAGTGACCCAGTCCTGCTGTGCATGGGCAGTAACAGAAGGGTTGGGGCTGGGCAGCAGCTCACCCACCTCCGT
>JAOWBP010004587.1:2465087-2491631 GCA_028571105.1 Tragopan temminckii
GCAGCAGTGACCCAGTCCTGCTGTGCATGGGCAGTAACAGAAGGGTTGGGGCTGGGCAGCAGCTCACCCACCTCCGTGACAGCATCAATGGAGGCTCCTGTCTTCAGAAGCAATTCCATCACCCGAATGTGGTTCTTCTTGCAGGCGATGTGGAGAGGCGTGAAGCCATTCTACAGACAGAATGACCATCAGTCAATTGCAAGCACATTCCCTCTTCCTCTGCCTCTTTCTTCCTCCACTCGCAGCCCATTTATCCTTTTCTTGCCCACCCCTCCTGGCTCACCAGGGCTCTGGAGTTGGGCTTGGCTCCCTTCTCCACCAGCAGCTTGGCCACACGGTGGTGGCCACAGTGCGCGGCTACATGCAGTGGTGTCAGGTGGTCCAGGGTGATGTCGTCTATCTCAGCACTGTACTGCAGGAGTAGGCGCACACAGTCCAGGTGGTCACCCTGTGCTGCCATGTGGATCGGCGACAGACCGTTCTGCAAGCAGGGAGCGGAGCCTTAGGGCTGAGTGGAGGGCACTGGGTGTCCCACCCAGCCCTGCTCCCTGCCACAGCTCTGAGCAGAAGGATCAGGAAGCTCTTTGCCTCTTGAGGGCCAAAAGTTCAACCCTGGCCCAGCTACGGAGAGCATCCAGCAAATGCATGCAATTTGTGACCCCTGCACTGACGCTGAGCACAGTCCCACAGGCACCTTTGTTTTGGCTTGAATGGGAGCACCATGGTCCAGCAGGATCTCTGCAATTCGCACGTGTCCATTGCGAGCTGCACAGTGGAGAGGCGTCAACTCATCCTGGGGAGAGAGGAGGGTTTAGAGGCTCAGCAAGGGCAGGGAAAGGCAAGGCACCCCAGGCCAGAAAGGAACAGAAACTTGGGACTTGTTTGCAAGATAAGACCAAAATTGAGCCTGCCCTGAGCCTCCAGGGCCCACCACCCATGTAGCTTCCTCTCAACCTGAACACGCACCACTAAAAAACCCGGTCCACCCCCTTAGGACACCAGGGACTGTGCTCATGCCCTAGCACGACATTCCCAAGGTATGGACTGAAGAGGGCATTGCGTCAGTGCTCCCTGGACACAGGGAGAAAGGAGACAGAGATGGCCCGTGCAGTTGCCAGTGGTTTAGAAAGGATCTCACCTTGGTCCTTGTCTCTATCTGGGCCCCACGGTCCAGCAGCAGCCGCACCATGATGATGTTGCCTCGACGGGAGGCTATGTGCAAAGGAGTGATCCCATTCTGGCAGAAGGAAGGACAGCTTGTTACAGAAAGCAACCCCTCCGCTCTTCCCTGCAGGGCTGCCAGGAAGCACGGGGCAAACAAGGGACAGAGGAAGGTTAAACTCCTGTGCAAGGACGGACAGGTGAGAGGCAAGCACATGCCCACCCGTGGCTGAAAGCTGTAGATGCCATAGCAGCTGCCCCACATAGCACTCACCTGGGGTGTGAAGTTGACACTGGCTCCACGATTCAGCAAGAGTTGGGCCACGCTGAGATTCTCATAGTGGGCTGCAATGTGCAAGGGCGTAAATCCAGTCTAGGGGAAAGAAGGGGGATCAGCCCAGCCAGATACATGCTCCCTGCTGAAAGGATGGATATATACAGCATAGCAAGCTGCTGTTCCCCCTGGGAGGTGGGAAAGCTGGCAGGGACAGGGTGGGAGAGCCACGAACCTTGGACAGGACGTCAGCATTGGGGTCATTCTGCAGCAGCACGGCGGCTGTGCGGGTGTCATCGTTGCGAGCTGCAATGTGCAAGGCGGGCAGGCGGACCTTACCCTTTGTCCCATAGTTGATAAGGTGAGCAACCACATTCTCATGACCCTGCTGCAGAGCCACAGCTAGTGGTGTGAAGCCATCCTGCCAAGGAAAGGCAGGTGAGTGAGGAGAGCCAAGAAGCCACGGCAGCACCTGGCACATCTGACAGCAGCCTTAACAAGTAGAGCTGCAGAGTTCTCCCCAAGGATCATACCTCTGTGGCTACATTCTGGTTGGCTCCATTTTCCAGCAGGAACTTGACAACCTCCAGGTGGTTTTCCTGCGCTGCCATGTAGAGTGGTGTGAAGCCCTTCTGCAAACAGAGCCATACACATCAACACAACCCTTCCTCCAGCTCCTTGAAGAGCTGCACCCCACCAAGCTTACAAGTAGGAGAGGGATTGACTTTTGACACAGCCTGACAGTGGTAGGACAGGAGGAATGTCTTTAAACTAAAAGAGGGGAAATTTAGGTTAGATGCTAGGAAGAAATTTTTTGCTCAGAGGATGGTGAGGCAATGGAGCAGGTTGCCTAGAGAGGCTGTGGATGCCTCATCTCTGGACGCATTCAAGGTCAGGTTGGATAGGATGTTGAGTAGCCTGATCTAGTGCTCTGCAACCCTGTCCATGGCAGGGGGGTTGGAATTAGATAATCTTCAAGGTCCCCTGCAACCTAAGCCATTCTATGAACACCCACACCCCCAGTTCATTGTCAGGGAGCATCTTTCCTGAGTTCTTCCAGGAAGAGTTCAGCGTGCTTCTGTGTGCTACCATGGACTCCCACCAGAGACAGTCCACCTCCTCACCTCCCCCAAGCTTCCTTCCCCCGCACTCACACACTTGTGGTCCTTCAGAGATCGGGCAAAGCCATCCTTGCCCCTGAACAGGACCAAAGAGACACTAAAGAGCTACTCCAGAGCCCTTGCTGGGCACAGCTCTCACCACACAGACATCACCACACACATGCTGGAGCTTTGCCTACCCCAACCTGGATCACTGTACCTGTGACTGAGCATTGACATTGGCCCCATAGTTCACCAGTTCCCGGACCACGTCCTGCTGTCCAGCGAGGGCAGCGATGTGCAGGGCTGTGTTTCCCTTCTGAAAGACATCATCACAGGGCAGCACTCAGAGGAGAAGACAGACCTGATGTGTGTACTAATATAGGTGTGGAAAGGGCTGCTGCCATCCTGGCCAGTGCAAGCTGGTGGGGCCATGCTCTGCACCCCATTCCTGCTACAGATACATTTGCTGGCCAGGGAAGAGGTGACTTCATATTTCTTATGAGCCAAAGCTGTGTGCATTGTCAGGCTCTGCATATCTCCAGCACCAGGAGATGAGCAGGGGAAGGGAGAAGGGAGCGCTGAGCTGGCAGTCCTCAGGCAAAAGCACAGAGCATGCCCTGGGAGCCAAGGCCTCCCAGCGGAGCTCAGGGAGCAGCAGACTGAAGGACACAGACTCCTCCCAGGCTCTGCTCTGCACCCCAAGCCTTGCTAGTGCACAGAGGTGGCATGCCAGCCACTGCAGCTTCCACAGCCTTCCATACACTACCAGAGGCTGCTCGTTGTCCAGTCCTGCTGGCTCATGCCTTTGTCACAGAGAGAGAGAGCCACAGCTCTCCATGATGATGTAGGGAGACAACTATGCATTATTTACGGAGCACCAGCAATGGCAGGCTGTAGAGCAACGAATAAGGAATGTGACCAGACTCCTTTGTCCTCACCTTGGTCGTGGTCTCCAAAACAATCTCCTTGTGCAGAAGCTCCACCACCATTTTCGCATGGCCTTCCTTGGAGGCCAGGTGCAAGGCGTTCAGCCCATTCTGCAGGGCACAAAGAGGGGCGTTAGTCACAGGATGAGACTGATGATCTCTGGGAACCACCCTTAAGTTCCTCTACAGACCTGGCTGCGGGTGCTTGGTGTGTACTGAAGGAGGTGCTGGCTGCCAGGAGCAGGAGTCACTGCTCTGCCTTTGAGCAGAGTGCAGTTGGCTTCACGCTGCCAGGGCAGCTGCATGCAGCCCCGTGCACTGAGCTGCTGACTAATGCTGGAGGTTTCCCTGTGACATGCAGTCCTCGTGGACTGATGCCTATAGATGGGTGTCACCATGGCTCAGTGGGTGTGCATGGCTCCACGGGCACTGTTGGAGCTCTCCTTGCTCATGACGCATTTCTGTTGTCAGCTTCCATCTCTGCTTCAGTGACTTCCCAGGGGTCCCTGAGATCTGCCCACAGCCACACTTGTTATAGCCAAAACTCTCTGGATGGCCCAGAATGAGGATGCACATGCTGTGTAAGTGTGGCCTTGCAGGCTGACCCTGCCAATTCCATCCCATAGCCCATGCTCAGCACCGGGGCTGCTTTGCTCCTCCAGTACCGAGCTGCAGCAGAGACTCTGGGGAAGCACTGGTTGTGCAGCTGCTCAGCTCTGCCAGACCCAGGAAGCTCTTGAACAGTGCAGGTGACTGCTTGGGAACACTGCTACGGGTGCCTGAGTTCAGCCCTCCTTTTTCAAGCTACATATGAAACCACAGTCCCAGAAGCAAAGGGCTGAAAAGAGCCCTTGGAATATCCCTGTGCTGTCAAAAGTGGGGGGCTAGGCCTGCCAGCACCCCAGAGGCAGCTAAGAAAGCTTATGTTCCATTAATTCCAACTTCCCAGACGTGAACAAAAGGGCTGAGATATTTACTGGCAGAGAGGTTAAATATTTGCAGGCAATTTCAAATGGCACTTTTTTTCTCCACAAGGGAAAAGTGCCGCACTTCTCCCAGATGGATGCACTGTGCTTACTCACCCCTGTGCAACTCTCATGTGGCAAAGAGCTGCCAGCTCCCCAGAAGCACACAGTGCTGCCCAAGCACTCCACCTCCCAGCCATCTGCTTTGGCTTATGGAGGGTGCTGGAAGGTCACTTTGCAGGATTGCTTCATCCCCATCTGAATACAGGTAGGGGAACAGAATATGCCAGGACAAGCTCCAGTTGCAGCCTTCAACATCCCAGTTAAACTCACAACAGCTTCCAGAAGGGGTTTATCAGAGCACAAAAAGGTCTTCCACCTCTCTCGTGCTCAATCCACTAGCCTTCCAAGATCACATACTCTTTTCTACCTCTCAGGTATGCACAGATAGCAAGGCTACAGGCTTCCTCAGCACACCAGCTCCAGCATCTCCTGGAGCTCCAAGCACAAGGGGATGGCTGCCAAGGGAAAAAGAAGCAAGAATGCTGCAGCTCTTTGACTAGGGCACAGCTGCACGGCTCTGCACCCACATCTTGAGAGCTCACCAGGGTAAGAGCCACAGATACAACACACACTGTTATACCCATGTTTTTCCCTGTTATACCCATGTAACAAGATGCAGGGAGGACAAAATCATGAATACTCAGCTGCTCCCCTCGCACATATGTCCTCTTACGCAAAGGATTCATAAATAACCTTTTGAAAGCTGAAAGCCATTGAGGAATCGTTATTCTCCATCCTTACAGCGATAAGCACAATGTTTACTGAAGGCTGTTTCCCAGAGGCCCATCGATATTTCTGCCTCAGGAACAATGCAGGTTGTTTTGCAGGTTTGCTCTGGTTTGACGGCTCGTCTGACCCAAAACCGCCATGGGATGCACTTGATCTGAGCAGTGCTGCGCTCCCTCACCAACTGCAAATGCTTCCCAGAAGCCTTGGACGCTGCTGCCAATGCAACAAACTCAGCTCTGCAGAAAAATGCTCCTTCGTGTTGCTGTACCCTGAGTGGACCCTGCCCTGGGTTGTGACCCAGAAGAGATTCCTGCCCACACAGCCATGACTGCTGGGTTCTGGCAACCAGCTCAGCTCCGCTCATCCTCAGCTCCAACTCCTCACCGGTGAGGACAGCATGCATGGATTCAGAACACAATAAGGATACTGATGCAGATGGCAACCATGAAGAAGATGGTAGGATGAAGATCAGATGGCATGTCAAGGTCTCTGCACTTGTGTAAGAATACAGGGCCTGTGGGATAGGTCTGACCACATATATCCCTCCTTATTCTATACAGGACATGTGAGGTTGGACCTTTCCCACAGGTCTGATATTCCTCAGAAGGAAACCCCAAAGTGCCATCTAACCTCAGGGAGATGGCAAGAACCAGTGCAAAGGCACCACTGAAAGGAAGCACCTCATCCTGCTGCAGCCACATGCTCCCCAGCAGGGTGTTAAACCCCCTCATCGGCTGCAGGAATCTGGCTGGAAGCAGGACTGCTCCCAGCAAATGGGGACTGCCCCTTGTGAGGAAGAAATTAAAACTATTTCATCTTCAAAGGATAGAAACACAACGTTTTCTACTTCTTCTCCCTACAACACCCCTCTGATTTCAATTCTGTCCGTGCCCACACAACCCCAGGACAAGAACACCTGGATGCTGGTTATGCATTGACAATAACTGGGAATGAGGAACAAAATGGGCACCTCATGAGCTTTCCCCAAACCTCCTCTAGTGTCCTAGGGAGGAGAAAGCAAGGTACAACATGCCCCAGCGGCCAGCAGAAGTCCAGCATATCTGCACAGCACTGTCAGTCAGAAAAGAAAAGGAGACAGCAACATTTCCTGGGGGAAGATGTCTGCAGCAATGCACCGGCCACTGCAGTGCATAGATTGATGGGTCTGAACCACGCTTGGTTTGGGAACTTGATACTGAACCAGAGGAACATCCGCTTGTGCTACCTGCCAAGTCAGCCTCCCCAGCATCACTGATGCTCTGGAAAGCAGCTGACAGTGCCGTCTGCCTGTCTGTCCCCCAGCTCAGCCCAAGTCCCTTGTGTCCCTCCCTGCAGCACCTACTCTGATTCAGGCTGAGTCGATGCATTTGGCAGCTGCACAGGCAACAAAACGTTCTGTCAATTATGTGCAAACCATTCCTCCGTGCCTGCAGCTCTCCTTTCCAGGGGCAGAGCTGTCCCTGCTCTGTGATAGAAGGGGCTCCACCTGAACAGCACCTCCTGAGGCCCCCACACTGGTGTTCTGCAAACATCCCCTGTTTTTAAACACCCCCCACTGTTTTTAAACTTGCTCTGCCCACTTATGGTCTGCTCCGTAGCAGGATCAGGGCTAAGCAAGTTCCCTGGGGCCCTTCCCTGTCCCTCTCCCGTGAAGCAGAATAAGGAAGGGACAGAGCGACTGTCACTCAGCCTTGGGGAGCCACAGCACGGCCATTTTCACGTGAGCTAGAGGTGATACCAGAAACCTCGTGGGTTTCACCTACCTGATTACAGGTGTTAATATCTACCCCATTCCTGAGATGATCCAAGGCTTTGTCCAGATTCCCAGATCTTGCAGCTCTCAGAAAGCTGGTCGCAGCATCAGCCTTGGGGAAAAAAATGAACAGCATGAGGTTTGGCATCATACTTTGTGCTCTCCCGTCAGCAATATGGGATTATCCCAGTGCTTGGGTCTCTACAGAGACCCGGTGGGAAAGACAGAGGCCAGCCAGGCAGAGGTGCTCCTCATCAAACAGGACGAGGCAGGGCTGGGAGTGAGGCTCAAGGGAAGAACAGGCTTTGGCCAGGCCAGGAAGGAGAGATGTATGGGTCTGAGTAGTGCTGGTAGGGCAGGGAAGGTGCTCTAACAGGATTGCTGCAGCCTTCCTAGGCACAGGAAATGCTTTCTGTCCTGGCTGAGAGTACAGCAATGGACAATATACTGCAGCGTTGGTTGTGCCTGCCTCTGCTGTCCTCCAGAAACCAGTACAGGAGCCACAGTGGCAGTGAGGACAACAACTCCGACTGTGCACACTGCATCCAGGAAAATCACAGCAAAGCAGTGTCACCCAGGCAAGGCACAGTAATAATTTGTATAACACTATTAAGGCAGCAAATGAAGACAATGGGATGGCTCACCAGAAGCTGGAGAACAAGGTGGAAATGCAGTGAGAGCTCTGTGTGGCTGGGCCTATGAACTGGTGCCTGCCTGGCAGGTCTAGCCCAAAGGGCTGTCCACAGCACAGAGCCATGAGACATCCATGGCAAAGCAGCAGGACACACTCCTCTGTCCTTGGCTCCACTAGAAAATCAGAGCCCCTTTCTTACCACTCATGCTGAGACTGTCCAAGAGACCTCCTGGACTACGTGAGCATACATCCTGCCAGCCTCAGACCTCCAGTATCCACACCTTGGGGTCATCAAGCTCGTGGGGCCAGCACTGGAAGCAGCATAGCCTTGGCAGCAGACCCGGGCAGAATGGTGTAGGTGAAGTGTTCAGAGCTCCTGTCTTACCAGCCTCAGTCATTCCAGCTCAGAGATGGAAGCAGCACCGCTCAGCTGCCCCTTGCTTTCCTCCATCCTTCCCTCATCCTCCTACCCAGAGAAACACAGCCCAGCACAGGGCCCACTGCCCTGCTGCCCCTGCAGAAAGAAATCCTGCAGATGGGTGTCCCAGTCCCCAGCAGTGCAAGTGCTGCAGCCCTGCCCAGGACAGAGGGACAGGCAGTGGAGGGCAGCATCACCATGCCCCGTGCCCCAGGCGCAGTCTCTGCACGCAGGGAAACACGTGCAGCTGGCATGCCCTGCTCTGCCAGCTGGCACCGCAAGCTGCTGTTTCGCAGCACAACCCGGTCTGCCTGGGAGGAACCCCCACATTTGAAGCTAGGCTGCCAGCTTCACGGAGGGTTGCAGGTACGTTGGAGAGTCAACACGATGCCTGGGTGCACTCTGTTCATTCAGGCTGATCTGCTGGGAAAGGCAGAGCACGGTGCTGGTGCTGCCCTTAGAAGTGCACATTTGCACTTAGAGCCCTGCATGCTGTCTAGGGTCAGCAGGAAACGCTGATAGCTCCAAGAAATGGTTAAGTGCAAAGGGCTTTTCTAACTCCAGCTCCTGCTGGAAACCTCTGCATCTCAGGTCAGGCCCTCAGCTACGCTGCAGGCATGGCAGCCTCAGCACAGACCTACAACAGCAACCCCCTTGGAAGTTCAAAGCGTAGCTCAGCCAGACCTGGGATCCCACCCACAGGACATGCGTGGAGCTGCAAAAGATTAATATGGTAAAACTTGACAAGCTCCAGCAGCAAAGAACTTCCAAAACCCTGGTACACCCAGCAGCAGAGACCACAGGCAGGAAGCAAGCAGAGAAGCAAAGCAGAGGTCTCTTTGGGCATGAAGGAGAAGCGCATTGTATACTCACAGCCACGTCTGGACCAGACTTGCCCTTTCGTGCTGCCATAGTCCAGCACTTCAGCTGAAACCTGAGCCCGGTGTCCCCTCTTCCCCTCCTTGGTTATCTACTCCCCAGCTTTAAGAGAGCCAGTAAGTTGCATTGCATTCTCTCTAAAAATACCAACTCCCTCCTCGCTCCAACGCAGACCCTGCAGGGATCGCCAGCCACTAATGGAATTTGTTCGTTTTCTTTCCATTACTGTGTCAGACAGGATATTTAATAGCAAGCTGCCTGTGGAAAGCAGATGCTTGCTGCCAAGCACAGGGAACAGTCAGAGCTGCAGGGAGTACCTCAAGAAGAGCAGAGAGGAGCAGCCCCACAGACACGCTCAGGAGAATCTTGCAGGTAACACTACCCTGGAGGAGAGGGGTGGAGGGCCCTTCCACATGGCTGAGGCGTGGGAGCTGCAGAACGACTGCCCTACTGCTTCCCAGAACCAGAGAACTGATGGGTGCCGGGCACAGGCAGCCATGGGATGGAGACGCAGCTCAGACAGAAAAGCAGCCGACAGATATCTGCAGTCGTATTCTCCTCTTAAGGTCCCTGCACACACTGGAACTGCCTACCTGGCATTCGGTGGTACTCTTTCACAACAGCTGATTACTCTGGGGTGTCACAGGCAGCCTGACAGCATGAGATTAGTCAAGGAACTAAAGCATAGATTGGGTCAATGCCATCTCCTTTTTCAACAAAAGGAAACAGTGACAGCAAGAAATGCAGAGACTCCATGGGCATAAGTACGTATGCATATCAAAAAGATGCATGCACATCCCAGGCAGCACAACACAGATGCTCCTTAATGCAGACACACACACACTGCACACTCGCCATCCACAGCTAAGCACAAAGTGCAGCACAGGCACACTGCATGCACTCGCTTGGCATTTGTGCTCATACTGCTGCCTGCACCTACAGCTGCTTGCTATCCACCTGCCCCAGGATATACAGGATATTCCAAATGAAAAAGAATGCCCCCAGTGGTTTTGCTTTTTTTTTTTTTTTTCTTTCTTTCTTTTCTTTTGGCAGCTTGCAGTGTTTCTCTCCATTCTCCTTCTCTTTCCCAGCCATTTTTCAGGAAGGAGTTATTCCAAGCTGAGAAGGTAAACTTGCTTTTTTGTCACTGTGTACCTCTCGCACAACTGCGAAGCCCCACGTACAGGTGTTATGTTCTATATGTTATATAGACTTGCGGATCTTCAAGCTGTGAAGTGGCAGGATGCAGCTTCCCAGCACTTCCCAGATCTGGACTATGCAAAATGCTCCAAGACCTTCTAAAGTGAAAAACATAGCTCAGCACAGCTGTGTTTCTCCTTCACTTTCTCTTCTTTCAGGCAACAGTCAAATTATTTCTCTTTCCCAGCCCTGATGGGAGACTTTCTCAGTCCTTATTCACAGGCGCCCTCCCTGCTCACACAGGGTATCACCACTGCCTGATGACTGCTTCATCCCAACCTGGGGTCTGACCAAGCTCCTTGCACTGTAGCTGTGGCTAAGGCAATATGCTAAGGGGATGTTTTGCCAAGCCAGAGGTTCAGGCTGGATTTTGGTAATCTTGCTCTATTTGTCTCCTGGACACAGTCAAAGTCTTCTCTAATCTTTTCTGGCAGTGCCATCACTTTTACTCCCACCTAGGGAGGAGCTCCTTCTGCAAATTATTGATAAAGAAGGGTCTCAACATTGCCTCTTTCTATGGAAGGGGGCCATGTTTGTCAGGCACACACTCTGCAAAGGCTGTTAAATGTTGCATGTTGATGATTCCCAAGAGCAAATGAGTTCAGAGGCTCATGCTGCTCTCATGGTGGTTTCTGGGCCATGAGGAAGGAAGCAAATTGTCCTGCTGTTTCAGACTGGCAAAAGGCACATGCGCATGCTGCTACACTGCTCATGTGCACCATGCCTGGGGCCCTGCCAGACCTGGCACTTGGTCAGTTTGCTTTCTTCCAGGCCAAGCTACTGAAAATTATTGCCACTGAGGAGGCTCAGACAGCAGGCTTTGCTGCAAGAAAAGCTTCCCGTGTGTGCTCTGTAGCAGAGGTCTTCAAGGCAACTACACCACCGCATAGGTTTCTATCTCATGAGTTTATCACTAAAGATAACTCTGCACCTTCAAACTTTTGCCACTGCTGTATTCTTTGGAAGCCATGTTCTCCTGCCAGCAACTCCTGCTCTGCACACTTAGCGGCATTTGCAGCTCCACTGCTCCAATGCTCCTGAAACCCCACATCTGGAACAATATGTGCCACTTTTTCCCTGGTATGCATTAGCAGTGAAGCCAGTGGAGGCATCTTGAAAACCAAGATGGGCAAGCAGCTTGCGAACAGCAGAGAAATAGTAACAGAAGATTCAGATGCTGCTGCTGCTAAGGGAAAGGCCCTACCTGGGGATCCCCCACAGGGGCTTCTGACCCTGCTAAACAGACCTGCTCCCCTCCCTGTCAGGTCTCAGGCTGCCAAGTGCTCATGGATGTCCAGCAAGGAAAGACAAATTGGGTGGGGTAGCACACAATGCTCCAGCAATGCATGGAGCCCCAGCACCAACAGGGAGATGCAAGTCTGACTCCTGGCACTGTGTCCATGTGTTACAGAGGGCATCCTATCTAGACAGTACATAAAAGGTCCAGACCAGGAGATCACCCAGTCACTGTCAGCTGTTAGTGCTAGGGCACTGTCAGCACTGCCAGCTAGGGAGGAAGTACAACAACCCCTGCAATAGCCTTCAGTTTGCTTTGACATTTCTTTGCTCTTGTGGGCATATGTCCAGCAGCAGGCATGGTCCTCAACCTTGAGGTATTGTTTCCAACAGAGAGAACAATGTACTGCCTTACTTTAAGCAGTTCTCAGCCTAAGGACTTCTTTCAGGCCAGAGCTCCCCATGTTCTTCCTACCCTGCAGACATCAAATGCCCAGGTCAGCAGGTGCTAATGGTGATCCTTTCTCCTCAGATGAGAGGAATATGTCAGTTCTGGAAATAAACTAAAGGCAGCTACTAAGATTAAGTACAGTTAGAGATGGCCCCTGGGGTCTCTCTAAAAAGATAAGGGAAATTGAACTGGATTCAACTCGGAATGCCCAGAAACAGAAACCACACCGTCTGATCAGCAGGAACTTTCTCCTCTATCTGCATTCACAGAAGCTTGACACGGGTGGTCCCTGCAGTAGAAACAAAACCTACCAGCAAGTTTCAGCCTTCCTGGTGGAAGAAAGCATTTAGTAGTGCACAGCATCTCCAGAGAGGCCACAGGAGCGAAGCCTCAGGCAGGCAGCCAGAGCAGCACAGAGAAGAGGCTGCCAGGCACATACTGCAAACTCAGATGAAAGAGAAAAGCAAGAACACTGGGAAAAGCTCATCAGATGAAAGGATAAACCCATACACCCAAATTCTACCCTCCCACATCTTCACCCTTGCCCATGCAATTTAGGGCAGGTCTGCAGATCTTAGTAGAACTTACGAGAACAAAGGCATCAAGAGGTCATCTTCGGAAACCATTTGCCAAATGATTTTGCACTCCTTCCATGCACCACCCTGAGCAAAACCTTTGTCCATGCTCATTGCTGCTGAGTGGAGATTTCACAATACCCCAGGCCTCCCTAGGGCACAGACCACCAGAGGCCATGGCTGATAGGTGCAGCAGTGATCCCCAGTCATGAGAATGCAGGGGTGGACATGGCACTGTGATCTGGCAGCAAGAGAATCGGATAATACAGAAATGAAAGGTCTGCACATGTTCCTGCGTCAAGGGGCTGTTAATGCTGGAAGATAATTTGGCACAAGTGGCAGAGCAGAAATCCCAAAGTAAAGGAGGAGGGTCCCTGTCAGGTTCGTGAGAAGGGAGGCAACTCTTCAATTAGTTTTTGAGCTTTGAAGTTAGCAAAGTGGGGGCACATTTCCAGGTGCAGTCATCTGGCCCCTCTCAGGCACAGTCCTCCATCCTTACAGTATCACGACTAACAAGCATTTGGAAAGCCTGTTTTTATGCACTCTGAATGGGACAGATTGTTCTGGACTGTCAGTGGTGGTGTAGTTCAGGGTCAAATTAACTCTGTCCCTGCTGAGCACATTCAGATGTAGACAACTGGCCCCTTTCCTCCCACCCCACAGATCCCCTTTGCTAGATGCTGAAGCTGGCAGGGGTTCAGGACTGAGAAGATGGATCTCTCCTTAATCTGCAGTGAGCAAGTACTAGGGAGCTGCCCCTCCATAGTGAACTGATCCTTCCTGATAAGGATCCCCTACTTCTATGAAAGTCTGTCTGCCTGTCATTTCCCAGATAGTACTAATGGAGTTTCTAAGTAGTACCATCACGATCTTTTTCTGAAATTTGCAAACCACCACTTGTCAATGAAGTACAGTGCCGAGTCCAGCAGCAGGGACTGGACAGAGGAATAGGGAGCTGAAGACCAGAACACTGTTCCTCTTGCACAGAGCCAAAGCAAAGCAAGAATTAGCACAGCGAAGGCGCCTGCCAGCTGGGACAAGGCGCATCCAGGGGAAAGCTGTCACACTCCTTTGATGTTAGCAGGAGCCTCTGCTCACTGCACATCCTGAAAAAGAAAAGCTATTTTTACCTCATCAGAAAATACATAGACTGTGACTGAAGACAATACACCGGTGCTTGTCACTCAGGAGCTACACCTCTTCTTACAACATAATAGGATTTACAGCTGTGAGAGATGCAGCAGCACTGTGACTGCTTTTTATCTCCTTCTTTCCTACTGCACTGCCTTCCCCAGCCATGCCATGGCTCAGGCAATATGTGCATCAGACAGTATCAGTACAAGGGAAGAAAGGACATGCTTTGAGGGACTAAGGCACATCCTGCAAACCAGCTTCCAGCCTGCCCCAGGCTCTATGCAGTCCCATTGCACTCGGCAGAGGCCAGAACGTGCCATCAAGGTCCGACTCAGTGCCTAATGGAAAAAAATTCTCTCTCTTTGCTAGCATTTTGAATCAACTGTTCCTAATGTCTGCAATCTCTTCTGGCTGATTCTCTACCTCTGCTTCAGCAGGGCCAGTCCACACCTGCTTCCGTGAGCAAAAGTGCTGAGGATGAGGCTTTCTGCTAGGATGGACAGGCTGTGAAGGATCGCAGCACTCAGTGCATGGTTGCAGATTCACTGCTAGCAGTGTGCAGCCAGGCTGGCTGGGCTCAGTGTAGCCTCCTGAAGCCATGCAGGGAAGAAAGCATTGACAGGAAAGTACCTGAAGCACAGCCTGGAAATAGATTGTTGCCAACTTATCCCCGGTGAGGACATGCAAGCAAAAGCTGTGGCAGCACAGCCACCTGCTCCTCAGCAGAGCTAATACAGCACTATGCCTGGGGAGAAACGTCATCCTGTGCACCTGTCCCAGAGCTTCGTGTGGGTGAAATAAGGAAGATGATAGCACAGAAATCAACATGTACCATCGAGAGGAAAACAAACAAAAAAGCCCCTAACAACCACAACACTTGAGGGCACCCCCCATCTCCCAACAAAGCAGCAGCAAGAAGGACAAGGTGAGCACAGTACCAGGGGGAGCCAGGAATTCTGGATTTAACGCCAGACTCCGCTGCTGAATCCCAGCATGACCTTAGGCAAGCTTCCAGCAGCCTAAGAAGGGCAACAAACCCCTTCTACCACTTCAGAGCCCATTTAGGCTACCATACTTTGGGGACAAGGGCCATTTTCTCTGGGGCAGACATAAAACTATTTAACTGGCCTGGATGCACCTAAACTCCTGAACACACACACAAAAAAACAACCCCAAAAATAAAATAAAAACAAACAAACAAAAAAAAGCAAACAAACAAACAAAAAAAAACCACCACAAAACCAAAGCAAATAAAAACACCCCTCTTTGAGCTGACCTGATTCCTCTCCCCCTAGTGCAGCCTAGCAAGCCCCTGACCATGGCAGGGACTGCTCAAGTACTCACCCTCAAGTAATGCAAACATGGCATTGCTGCAGGAGAGTCAGCTCACCCTGGGCAGCCAGGGTCTGCAGGTCTGATCAGCTCACTGATGCTGAATGCTGCAGCCAAATAAAATGTGAGCAGCCAGACTGGAACTGTTATCAGCAGGACTGAACCCTATCATCTCCACTCACATGTGTGTCTGGAGTGGCAGGAGGCACTCTCCCTCCCAGGGAGGTAATCTCCCTGCCTGCAGCTGGAAGATTACAGCTGCCCTGCACGCAAGCACTTAGCCTATGTTGCACCTGAGGCACGCTTCACAAACATGCCCCTGAGCTGTAAACAGGGAGGAGCCCACTTACGTGAACCCCGTTCTTCAAACGGCAGAAGGGAAGATGGAGCTTCAGAAACACAAGGCAAAATGAAATAATCCTGTGGCCTGAACCACACCGTTCTCTTGGTTTGTGCTGCGCAGAGCCCAAACAGCTCATTGGTTGCTGCAGACCTTGGCTGGGGCACGGTCCCAAAATGGGGGACACTGAGATGGAACTGAAGTGACAGATGAATTCTGGTGACAGCAGCTCCAGGCCCTTCGTAGGGCCTGAGGCTCGCTGCAACACAACGAACGCGCCCCTTCCCCCCTTCTACCTGCACAGCAGACTCCTGCTCCAGCATCCCTTCAGGAGATCCTTGCTTGCAACAAGAAGGCAAGGGGTCCACAGTGGTTGGTGCATGCCCTCTCTGAAAGACACGCAAGGGAGTCACACCAGTTGTCCAAGGAACAGCCCTCTTGGAGACCACTCCCATCCCACCCTCTCCTTGTGCTCACACGCCACAGAGCCATCCTCACCTGGCACTCCGGGCTGGCAGGGTGCATTCTTCTGCTAGTGCTTTGCTACCCTATTTGGGGTCCTTGAAAAAGCCCTGGGGCAGTGCAAGGAAGCCACGCAGCTTGGTTCCTGTTTCTAGCTACCAATCAGCGGGTCCTTGATACCAATTGCAAGTTCAAGAACTTTCTCCACTGGGGCAAACTGGCAAGACTGTGACCTGATCACACCTGGAAGGGCATGGGCATCACGCTGATATACACAGCTTGTGACACTTTCAGCTGCAGAGGGATCAAAATCACCTCTGTCAGCTGCATTCCCCTAGGGAATTCCTGTAAAACAGACCAGCCTACCTCTGGCAGAGCTTATAGCAGTTGGGGCAGAAAAAGAAAATCAAGAGAACCTGTTAGGATAGAAAAATGCTTTGCACTATGTAGACTATGTAGAAATTGAGATTTTTTTTTACTGAGACGAGGCCAGGTTGAAACATTAGAGCAGGAATAGTCCTTACCTCAGTCCAAGGAAATATATTCCCCTTGTCCAGTGCAATTCAGTACTTCACAGGAAGTGTGGGATCCCTCAAGTGTTTGACCTATAATAAACTCCTCCTCCCATTGAGGCAGAGCTCAAATGTTAATTATCAGAAGGATGAGCAATGTAACTGCTGCTTGGCACACTGCATTTGCTCTAAAATGTACTGCTGCTCTGAACCTCCAGGCAACATCGGCCGTGTCTCAGATTCTGCTGGTTTTTTTCCCTTGTGTAACTGCCTATCATGAATGCAAATATGAGTCCTCTGAAGATAGAACCCTACCAGCCAGGGCTATGAGCCTATCCAGAGCTACTGGCTCAGCATAATGCAAACTTTCTGCAGGTTCTGCTGCCGAGAATTCCTTTCGTTTCCATGAAAACACTTCAAAAGTCTCAGGCAATGCTTTAACACTTACCTGTTTTCAGAGCATGAACTGAGATTGGCTGGATTGCTCACTCCCTGGGATTTTGCACAGTATCACACAGTACACCTATGTGAACATCTCCTTAAAGGCCTCTGAGACTGCACAAGTCAGCGTCACCTTGCATGTTCGGTTAGCTAACGCAGAGCTAAATCAGAGCTCTGAAAAGGGAAGAGATTTCAGTGGACGCAATAAAAACAGTCTGTTAGAAAGTGCAAACCAATGTCGAGAAAAAGCGTCCAGGAGCAATAGTGAATAATTGCTGTCAGCTCTCTTGTGCACTGTCTGCACCCCCAAGGACTTCAAGGAGATTTTTGCCAACCAGGGCTCTGATATTGTCGTAGAGCTGTTCCCCAGATGCTATAATATCTATCATACAAGGAAAAAACAATTTCTCCTACTGTCCTGTGACAGCACACAGCAGTCCTAGTGCTTCAGTGCCACGGCATTACGGGTTTACACCTGAGATTGAGCTCCAGCACCAGCAGGCAGAGGTGGGACAGAGGGGAGTGATCTCTGAGCAGTTAGGAGGAAGAGGTGAAAGAAAACTACTCCTACAGCTACAAGAAGTTTTGGGTTTTTTTTTTGTTTTTTTTTTTGAGATACGAAGTCATGCCTCTGACCTTTCCTGAGAGCCTCTGGAGAAGATCTTCAGCTGCACTATGATGTAACTGTGAAGGAATGCAAGGCTCCTTTCTCTGCCTTGTTATCTTCCATGTAATCAGAGAAGGGATCTCCGGGCACCACGGGCTGCTGCCAGTCCCTTCTCAGCTGTTATTTTCCTTTCGTTTAAGGGAATGGAGAGTGCATGAAGCAGAGTACCTCAAACACGTTGCCTTGGGGAAGAGTAAATACCTCTCTTTAGCAGTGGGCTTCAGTTCTTTGAGGTAACAGCACGGTGCTTTTGCTCAGAGAATGATGTACATCCTTTCCTGCATTCAGCAGCTTGAGAAACAATGCTAGGACAGGTCCTAGGGCTGAAGTCACTGAAGGGAAGCTGCTCTTCCAAGCCCTCACTGCAGCCTCCTGGAGCAAGGACAAGGGTGCAGCGGGGTTTGTTTTCTCCAGCACATCCCCTTTCTGCTTACTGACTGTGCTCCAGTCACCTGCTGAGGCTCCGAAGAGCAGCCAGCTCCCTGGCTCCTCTGGTCAACAAGCTGTTATCTTAGGAAACATGAATGCAATTTTAAGGCTGAGTCAGGCACAAAAGATGAATAATTTAAATCCTTAGCAATTCTGTTGCTGCTGCCCAGCTGTGGGTAATGGAAGGTACTGAGCTTCATGCAAGGAGAGAGTTGCAATGAAAACCAGTGCTGCTGTCAGGCTGCTTCCTCCTGCTAGGAGAGAATAGCCATGATGCAGGCATAAATAAGCAGATAACAGCATTCTGCAGTGCTGAGCCAGGCACTCTGATGCTAGGAGCAGGCAGTTCTCTGAGCATAGCAAGCTTGCTTTCCTGTGGCATTTGTTGTTTCTGGCATCTGTCATTTCACAGAAAGTCAGTGGGAACTGCTGGTGCCTCCCCTCTCTGATGTCAATTCCTCGGCTTACAAAGTGCTGGAATCATCAGCCATGGGCCAGAGGAAGGGCATGGAAGGGGCCACGCTGACACCTGCTCTTCAGCTTTCTGTCAGAGCAGGAGCTATGCAGTGTTATGTGATGGAAGGGGAAGAAAGATTTGCTTTGCGCACATCTTCCAGGCCGTGTTGTCATGCTGGTTGCCTCCCCATCCTCTTGTGTGTGTGAGAGCAGGAAAAGGGGAAGATATTTGTCCTGAAATCAGTCTAAAAACCTGCACCCAGAAGCATGAGACAGATTAACACTTGCAAGAAAACCACTGGACTGCATTTGCAAAGCTGAGCAGCAGATAAGTATAGGTAATCTCTCCCCTTGTACCCCTGGATCAAATAAATCTTTCATGGCTTTCCATAAGTTCAGAACTGTTTGAGCTGCGGAATTCACAAAGGAAATCCAGAAATGCAAATTGAAAAGAGCAGCCCGCTCTTTTACTCCAAGAGACAACTGCCTACTACCAGCATCACCACTGCTTAGTTCTTAAAAGAAACAGTCTGAGCATGAAATCGGGAAGTTTGGGCAGCCCTTGCCCCTCACTGCATTGACACTGATCAAACAGAAGGCTTCACTGCGTGTGCCCCTTTGACATTTAATGATATGAGCCATAAGATGTTCTTTTTGCTCCTCATTTGGATGAGGCAGGCAATGCAGCTGAAAATGTTATCACACCAATTCATCTTACACTCATTCATGCACAGAAATCTCAGAGACTCAGATTCACAGAGTGCAGACATGAGAGAAGTGCAGAATTCTCACATAAAAGCAATATCCATGGACTCTTGCCTTTGCTACAGCTTAGCTCTGTGCGGTCCTGGCTGCACAGACAGATAGAAAATGCTCAGCAGCCTCTGCATTAGCTCCCCATCCATTGGACCAGAAGACGTCTTGCCCACAAAATTAACAACTACTGTTGGGTTTTTTTTTGTTTTGTTGTTCTTTTTTTAATTTTTTTTTTTCCCTCTGCTAGAGGCCAAGCAGTTCTGAGAGCAAAGAGTATCACCTAACTCAGCCTGAATCGGAAAAAAACAGCTCTGGGAAATCAGTTTGGCATTATGCCCATAATGTGGGCCAAGGGCAAATCACTTCTTAATTACAGCTTTAGGTACAAGTTTCTGCTTTCACTCAGGCGGGTACCAATCTGAAAGACATACGGAGATCCTTATCAAGCTGCTGCTAATTAAGCCCAGCTATTGATCCTATTGAATCCAGTGATTCTGCTGTAACAGCAAGATTCCAGATCCACCGAGATTCCCAAATGTTATTATGCCTATTTGGGGATCTCAAGATGGAGAAACATCCAGCATTGAGCTGTAATGCGTGCCTGGAGGCAGTGCAGACTGACATCCTGTGAGAGCAGATGAATGCACAGTCCCCACCTGGCAAGATGCACTCTGCTCCTTTTGGCAAGAAATTTCTGACTCTGCTGCTAAGCATCAAGGGGAAGGAAAAACCTTTTGCTGTACCTCTACTCTCAGCAGTCACCTGGTCTTTGAGGTTTGCAGTGGGACCTAAATGTCACGGTCCCACCAAGATCCTCCTGCTCGGTCAGGTCACTTCAAGCAATTGAACAGAACTTAGAAACCATTTCTGTAAACCTTTTCTATTTTTATTTCTCAAATTATTTTCTTTTGAGTTTGTACCAGCAAGAAAAGCCTTCAATCAGCACTTTGTGGTGTATGCAATCCTGTCACCAGCTTTGCAGCAGTCCGACAGGTGTCAGGAGCTCTGCACAGAGCTCAGAGGGAGTTATTTTGATATTCAGAGCAATAAGCAAAACAAGCTGTACACCTGTGATTTGACACAGAAATTCTCTAGAGTTTGATGAAAGGCTCAAATATCAATAGCAAGGCAGGAAGGTTTGCACCAAAAATTAAAATAATCCCGATCAATATTCATGCCACAGTCAGCTGCAACTTGTACAGCTTTTTCCTCTGAATAGTTATGGATTGCAGCTGGGCAAAAATAACAAAATGAGGATTGACAAGAGACTTGGTGGCACTGCAAGTGCAGCACAGGCATTTACAGGAACATCTGTGGTGTGACAGTGCTGTACTGCAGGTTACCATGAGGGGTGGTTACAGAATCGGGGCACAATCATAGAAAAATAAGTCATGGGAAACCTCCATCCTCTTCATACCTCTAATTGATTGAGGTTGTTAGACACTCTCCTCCTGGAAGGTGGATGAGCAATATTGACTGGGTTATGCCATCATCAACAAAATCCATAAAAGGCATTGCCAAGAATATTTGTGAAAACTATACAGTACTATCAAAATTGGTTTGTTGCTAATATTTAGTCCTGAGGATTGTTCAATGGAATGCCATTGAGATGATGGTGAATATTCATACTGCAGAAGCTCACAGAGCAGGATTTGTCCCTGCTTTTCTGGCTCCCATGCAGAAAGAAAAAAAAACCACCAACAACGCTAACTTCTCCTTGGAGCTCAGAGCTTCATGTACCATCAAAAGCAAACTCTGCACTCACAAGGTCACTTCTCTTTCTTCTACAGATGCTGTCCAGAGGGACTTTGACAACATTAACATGCTCATCCTGGCACAGAGCTGCCCTATATAGGTGGTCCCCACCAGCTTGCAATGCCTGCAGAGCCGCTCCAGTGCAGAGGAGACCCCAGAACAAAACCTACTTGAGAAGTGGCTTCCTACTCCTTATCAGAATCCCAGAGCTTAGAAACATGTGCCTCTGCTGATCACCTTGCTGAGCAACCAAAGAGGCCAAATGCTTCCTTGTATTCTTTTCCACTCGTGTTCTGATGACTGTGCATCTCGTGGGCACGACTATGCCAGATACCATTGATTCATCTATTTCCTGAGCATCCTTGGCATGCCTGGACAACATGATATGAAGTTACAGCAAGAACAGTGGCTCACACCAGTGTGCTGCTCACAGTACAACAGCCAGTTGTTCTCCAGTTACTGCAATGCTTTGAAGAACGGTTTGGCAGACCTGCGAAAAATCCACTTGAAATCTTGAACCTCACGGGTTCCGTTTAAGGATAATTAATGAATGATTCAGAAGAGACGTGCACACCTCTGTTGTATGCCCACAGCCCTGTTCTCACTGATCAGCATTTAGGATGATTTCATCTCACAGCATCTTTTCCTACGGTCTAATTCAATTACATAAGATGCTTCTGGATGACAGAAGAAGAGTCCCAGAAATAGTCATTTGTACATGACTTTGGGAAGGGAACAATTGTGTAGAATAAGAGTGAAGATAGAGCTCTACTGACCTAGCAGAGCTAATGAGAGTCTCACCGTTGTTCGAAACTTGAAGGAAATCAACTATTTTATTTCTCCCAGTGGACATCTTTCACTGAACACCTGCAGCATCAGCACTTTTCCCTGGCCTCAGCAATAGAACTTTGCCCCTGAAAGCTCTGTCAGCTACCACATAGGAGATGTGGTGGTATTCACTATTGGAAAATGTCACGGAGTTATCTCTAGGTCTGTCTGTATCTGTGACAGGGGGACAGCAGGCCCACAGGACCACCAGCCCAGAAGAGGTGGGAGGGTGCTGACAGTTTACAGGTCGGTTTGGTCCAGCTGTGACTAATGGGGCAGGGGGACCCACGGACCCACGCCCCAGGAAAGGGGAAAGGGGACAAGGGGGAAGGGTAAGGAGATGGGAGATGGGCCTAAAAACAGAACAGATCTGAGGAGGAAAGTTAATTTACTAAACATGATAGCGGAGTGCAAGATAACACTATATAATATAATATAATTGGGATTGAGGCTAATCAATCAAATAAAATGAAAGAGAGTGTCCAAAACCGAATGCCTTACTCTAGAGATGAAGGCAAGACGGTCTGAGCATGCATAGCTGATGTGAGCTGCAAGAAAAGGAAAAATCTTGTGACTTGTGAGTTTTATCTTTCCCTCTGAATGCAAAGTGCTTTTGCACTCAAAGAGCATTATTTTGGAGATATAGACAAAATACATAACATCAGTTGGAATGCCCATGTAGGAACACAGTGCCCTCAGTCGCACTAGGGAGTCTAGTCTAGCCTAGGAGAAGCAGAGACTGCTGTGCTCCTGGAGGCGATGAAAACAGAACACATCTTTTAATGCACATGAGTTTGGAATTAATTCAGCTGATTGCAGAGAAACTTGCAATGATGCCATACCCACCACAGACCATGTGACAGCATTATCTCCACCACCTCATCATCTCCCAAAGGATGCAGCAGCACAAGGAGCAGGAATGGCAACTGAAATGACCTGCTTTCCTTCATCGCACCAACCAGCAAGCACTTCTGAGGCTATAACTCATCTGACCTACTTGCTGTGCAGCGCAGCATCCTTCTCTCCCAGACCAGAGGAAGCTGAGGTGGGCAGTCCAGAGGCAGAGGTCTGCATCACAGCACCCCAAAATGGGGAGACAGCCCCTTGCACTGGGCAGATCTATGAGGATGCCGGCTGTGGTCAGCAGTCCCCTCTGCCCCAATGCACCCAACAGCACCATCCCACCCCAGAAACATCCGAATCCTCTCAGCTGCTGCTGCCATGGAAACGTCAGAGAGAGGCTCCGCCAGCCTTTGATGTGCTGATCTGTTTAAAGCATGCAAAATGCAATTCAGAAGCTGGGGAGCTGTGTGGGGTGCATCTGGCTGCCCTAAAGATGGAGGCTCTCTGAGGAGCAGGGATTAATGCACGATGGTGGGCACCGTGGCCATCCACTGCTAGAGCAGTCACAGCGTGCTGCTCTCTGCCCCGGCTCACACACTTAGCAGAGTTTAATATTTAACATCAGACAAGCTGCTGTTTCGCAGGGTAATTTGAGTTATTAATAAAAAATCTGCCCTAAATAATTCAAAAATAAGATGCTGTTACTCCAGTTTATCAGCACTGGCAGCAAGTGCTGGGAGCTGAGCACCAGAACAGCACTGGCCACAGAGCAGTTAATGAGGAGCCTGGAAAAGGCTGCTGCAGCGTCAGAGCATCAGTGGAGCCAAGCAACATGCAGCTTAATACTGTCCCCATCTCCTGTCACATCATAGGCAGAGAAGTAGGAAGCAATTCCCAATGACAAACTAGGAAAGCGTAGGAGAAGCAGGCTGCTTGATCCCCTCTCCAGGAGCTCACAGAGATCCCCTGCCTTGAAAGGGCATTTCCAGGCTCAAAAAGCACTGCACAACTGCATACCTTCAAAGCTGCATACTCGTGTAGCATTTAGCACTACGGTTCCCTGAGGCTTTGCTGTCAGTAACAGACAATGTGAGACACCATCCCCTGCATCCCATGTACCCTTGGTGGGCTCCCAGATTGTGGTGGTCCAATGCAAGCCAAGGTGCCCTGAAATGCGAGGGCACAAAGGGAGATTTCATTTATTAGAGGGGGTTTTATGCCAGACTTCTAACAGAATATGCTTTACATCATGAAAAGCAGATACCCAAAGTGGTCTCCTACAGAAATAATGTCTGTGTCCTGCACTATGCCATTCCCAGCACATTCATTTTAATGACATCCTACTCCACGACTGCAGCTGAAAGCCCCCAGCTCTGTAGTCTCTTCTCTTACCTTTTTGCAATCTATGGTACCTCTTCAGAAGCATCTTCCAAACAACATGTTTGTATGCATGTTTGCTCACGCTGATCTTCAGAATCATAGTCAAAATTAGGTCCTTGTTTTCATGGTTCAGCACCCAAAAAGATTCCCTGAATCCCTACTGTTTCCTGGCAGCTCATAATCACATCACTGGCATGCTGTACATCTCTCTTAATGTAAACATGAACATGATTAGTGCATATTTTTGAGGTACTTTTTGCCTTACACCTTCACGTTCTCCCCGTAACCTGCTGGCAGAGCTCAGCAGTTGGCAGTACAGAGCAGACAGCTGGAGGAGTGGGAGCTAACCGTAGTGGTTGCAGCTCCAGAAAAAGTCCAAAAAGCACGTTACTTTCTTTGGGTTGTTTTGTTGTTGTTGTTGTTTGATTGTTTGTTTGTTTCGCCTGAAATCTCACAAGAACTACAAAGGCAGTTCTGAGGATGCTGAGCTCCTTTCTTTATCCCAATAGGTCGCAATAGATTCTTTCTGTCAAGAACAAACGATGGGATCGTGTGATATTTCTGAGCACCTTCCTTTGTCTTCTGTGTACAACGTTGCATTTCTTTGCAGCAGAATGTGTAAAAACACAGCACTTTTTCAGGGAGGAAATCTGCAGACTACAATACCTAACATGCAACGCCCCTTTCCAATGCAGACTTGATCTCCCAGCTCTACAAAGAAGTGCTTCACTGCTGCAGTTGTGGACTGGTTGCTGGCTGGTCTGAGATGCATTTCTCCCTGTTGACCCTATTGATGGGGATGAGTTCAACAAGTTATGTGAAGGAGTTGTGCTGATACAGTACTGATGGGTAGCAGATATTTTATACTTTTGTCTTGTGATACTGTAGCTCCTTTTACTGCAATCTTAGCACTGCAGCAGGCTTGATGGGAAGCATTTTTCCTGCTACGTGCAGATAGGAATCAGCCTGCTGGCCATCACGTTGTTTTTTTAACAGGAACACGTTGTTGTGCATCAATGCATGGCCAACCT
This sequence comes from Tragopan temminckii, assembly GCA_028571105.1. Classification (NCBI taxonomy): domain Eukaryota; kingdom Metazoa; phylum Chordata; class Aves; order Galliformes; family Phasianidae; genus Tragopan; species Tragopan temminckii. The sequence goes on from JAOWBP010004587.1 coordinate 2,489,821, forward strand.
GTGTGTGAAGAGAGCTGCCATGCCATGCTTCACTGAGCAATTTCTGCTTGGACCAAATCTAGCGAGCTGAGCTAATCCTGCCAGGAAAAGAGCTGAAGAAGGGAAGAGATTAGAAAATCATAGCCTGCAGGACAAATATAGACCCTATGAAGGCATCTCTTGCCCAAGAGCTGAAATATTGTCATGCGAAGACAGTGGCCCACAGATATATTTTCTATTTCAGCATTTAAGATGAGAAGCAGAACCGTAGCCATCCCCACTAAAGGGAAAACAAGTACAGCATCGCAAGCCAGTTAGATAAGTTTTCCCTTACTGAGAGCTCTCCAGCACATTTCCCATCCCCACGCCACCACTCCTCAAGCTCATCACCAGCCTGAGTTCTTTCATCCACCACAAGGCGAATTAGGAGCAGAGAGAAGCAGCTGAACAGGAGATCCATGCAGAGACTTGCAAGGACAGGGAATGGAATGATTGAAGTTCAGCATCTTATTTAAGAACAGACTATTTACTCCTATAACGAAAACCATGGAAACAATTTACAGCAAAACATTATTGATTCAAATATCAGAGTAAGAACCTAGAAATGGAAGAGGCATGCATGTAATTACAGCACCCAGTGAAAGCTCACGCCAGTCATCAACAAAGCAGAGCTGATTCCCAGGCAGACCAAAGGAGGGCACCTTTCACACTCTCCCCTCCCCATTCAGAAGACTGAAAGAGCAAGTTTAGTTGGCACATGGTCTGCCTAAAGCTCTGGCAGTGAGAGAAAGGTAGAGCCCAAAACAGCCCTGCTCTTCTTGCACAAGAGATTCTGAAGTTTCCGAGCACCATTCAGAGCAACTATGCTTTAAGTGACAACGCAGAGCTGGGCTGTGGAATAGCATCTTCTGCTCAGTAGAGCAGTTCTCTCCAAGTAGAGCAATGTGAGCAAGCTAAAGCACAGTGCTTTGCATGAGAGGCAGCGCCTGCAGCTGGGGACAGAAGACACTGAGTTTAATCGCAATGTTTGGAGATGGAAAGGTCAGATGCTTGAAAACCGAGTACTACACTTCCCACCACACTCACTCAAGGTTTGGAGACCCTGCATGGGGATCATCCACAGACAGGGGCAGTTCCTGTCCAGTTTCTGTTCAGAGATGCTCAGTGCAAGTAGGAAGTGCATTGTCAAAGCTGAAACTGTCCTCAGCTCGCCCCACACCTGTCTGTCTCGTCCACCAAGCATCACTCCTCACACCATTTATCTTATTCTTTGCTTTGTGCTGTAATCAGCAAGTTCTGGGAAAGACAGAGCTCCCCTTCCAGGCATGGCATCAGGACAGAACTAAATGGACTCTGAACACACAAAAGTTTTCCTGTAGACTATTTAGAATCTTTTGTTTTCTGAACAAACATCACTGTAAAAAAAAGTAGAAACATGTTTATTATTCCTTTGCAGTGACCTCCAGATGAGCTGAAGATGTAACATAGTTTAAAGTACATTCAAGTAGTTTAAGTATAAACTCTGCAAAGGCTTTAAGCACTGTGTTCTCTGCATTTCCCATAGCAGAGATCCAACATACGCATATGAGCACACCCTGCAGGACCTGGAAAGTCCCGTTGCCACACTACAGTAAAGGACTGTAACCATCACTTCTATTTGGTGTTTTGCTGCAGTATGTTTTTGCTTAAATAAAAGGCTTCTCAGTGACCTGAACAGACAGACATACAGACAGACACACACACACACACTCTCTCCTTCTTCCCTCATCACTGTATAAATATAGAAGCCTCATCTGTTTTCTGAATGCTCTCCTGCTGCTGCATTCTCTCCC
>JAOWBP010004587.1:2524185-2535057 GCA_028571105.1 Tragopan temminckii
CCCCATATCTTATTTTTCTATAATTTATTGACTGGCAAAACTTTGGGGTGAATTTCATTAGCTGTTCCACAAGTTGAGTTTTTCCCTTTGAATATAAGCAGTTTTCTGCAGATTGGAAGAGGACAAAGTATTTCATACCCCTTCCCCCCCCAAAAAATAAAAAATAAAATTCCCCAAACACAGCTGGCCTCATTTAACAAAGGCTATGTTAATAGTTTGTGAAAGCAACCTTCTAGCAAAGCTGCAATGTTCACACAATTTTTGGGGAAAGAAGTAAAATACTTCACGTATCCTCTGCAGGAAGTTTGAGAATAATTTATTTAGTCAAAGAGAATTTTACAGGGCATCTGTAAGGACAACAGCCTAAGCTAATCTTTTTCAACTCTTCTAGCTGCTATCCCACAGTCCTTCAAATCTGCATGCCTACAAATAATCACCGTCAAGTCTTTGATCCAATTCTTCCAAACCTAACCTTCACAATTTTGATGTTTTCTTGCATTTACCACCTAAGACAAACTGCAAACACACATTTAACAAGACTTACAGAGCAAAGAGTTCAAGTTTGGGGGGGAATTAGGTACTATTAGAACTCAAAATGGTTTAGAATAATTAATTAAATTGAAATGATGTTGAATAGACCTAAGACTGCTACTCCTCTAAAGCTTCTCAGAGAAGGGCGTTATGCTAAAGATGGGAGAGACCTCACTGCTGCTCTGTTTGTTCAGCAAAGAACATCCTGGCAAGTGAAAAATGCAAGCACACAATAAGAATGAAAATAAGACTGGAAGCAGCCAGCTCAGTTTCATACAGCAAATTTTTGGCAGACTTTCAACTCCTTCTGCTGTTTTTCTCACAAGAGCATCCATCTGCATGATGTCACCAGACTCAGTGAGGGAGGAAGCCAGAATAAATGAGACTGACAGCGTCTTACAGGCTGCCAGCCTCTAAGCACATGTTGTTACTATACAAAGGATGTCTGCAAACCAAACATGCTCTACACAAACCATGTCCTCCCCCTTTAGGAGACTTCAAAAAAGCACGTAAGGGGGAGAAGAAACCAACAAACCCCAAAAACCAGTTTTGGCCAATCCATCTGCTCTTGTCTTCTTAATTCAGGAAAACTGAGTTAGGAAGCTACTCAAAACTGACAGATAAGCCTTCGTAGCAAACTCTGCAGCCCATGTTGTCAGTGGTAACTGTCAATAACCTGAACACACTACCTTCTGCAAACATTTTAGTACCACCAGAGTCTCACTAGATACCAGGACTGTGTTTGCTCCACCATCACACATCTGCTTGTAGTTGTTGCTTGTAGTCTCTGTTGTTGGCATCACTTCAGTGTAAAGTCAAAGCAGGAGTGAAAGAAACACACACACTCACCCCTCACCCCCCTTTTTTATTTTTATTTTTGCTTTGCTGTTTAAAACATCCTGAATGTTAGTTTGTCAGTTCTGCAGTGAAACAATCCAGCACAATCAGTACTTACAGAACCACTGCCACTACAGCATATTAGAATCCTAGCTAGAAGTAACTATCTAGGAGCACTGACAGATGGCTTCTTAGAATTCATGCTAGGCAATGGGTTTTTGTTAGTCTCTGTCCTGGTTTTGGTTGGCATAAATTTTCTTCCCAGTAACTGGTATGGTGCTGCTTTGGGCTGGGTTTCAGGTTACCAAAGCTTTTACAGATAATGCTTTGTTGTTATTGTACATAGTGGAAAAAAAAACAACAACCTCAAACAACATAATTTGGGACATAATATTAAAGTAATCTTTGTGCTGAAGAAAACAAATCTAAGTAAACTGTAATAGCCTTTTGTGTGTCTATTAAAACAACACACGTGTGTTTGCCTGTGGAGACATTCTGTCTCTCTGAGTCTTGCTTAGGGAAGCATATTTAAATGGAAGAATAGACAGTCTAAAATGTGAGATAACATCAAAATAAGTGTAGGAGAGAAAAAAATAAAGACAAGTAAAGTATGAAATGCATCTCTCTTAATAAGAGAAACAAAAGAGGATCATTAGAAAAATTGAGAGCATTCAAATCAAATCTTTTCTTGCACTGTTACAGAAAGAACATCTGAAACGCTGGTACAAGAGTAACGTGGAGGTTAGTAGTTCAGGTAGTACAGTATATACAGATTGAATTCTATGCGGTGATTATGACATCCATAAATCTATGGGAACAAAATCATTGAGGATTTGAGGCTGGCACTCAAATGCCTTGCTGTGATAAGAACTTCACAAAATGTTAGCTTGAAATATTTAGACACTACATCATTAAATAAAATTCCCAGAACCAACAACTCCTCTCAAAGGATTAAATCGATGCAAGATTTGTTTGCCAGTCAGAATCACATCACAAGACTTCCTGCCTGCAGGATTATTGGGCAGGGGGAAAGAGAACAACCCATGGAGAGAGATCCAAATTTCTTTATTTGCAGCCCAAAAGTACTCACTTCAGCTGACCACCCGATTCAGGAACCTGGCAGTTCAAGTCACTGCCCTTCTCTTTACTCAAAGCTTTATCTTAGAAGTTCCCTTATATCCTTTGTCCCTAACTTTTAATTTGCATTCCACGATCTTTTGTTTTTCCACAGAAAATAAGGAATTTCAGTAATGATCTTGGTTTCTAACAAATAACTGTTTTGGGGAAGAGAGCTTTGTCAACACCTAAGTAATTTCTGCGCGTACAATAAATAATTACATCTTTAGATTCTATACCCTGCTTTCCTTCAACATCAGCTGCATCCCTAAAGGCAGGGAAAACAGTTCAACTAGAAAACTAATACAAGCAAATAGGAACATCTGACACAATGCAACAGCCCACATAAATGTGCTAGCAGAAAAAGTATGAAAAAGAACTGTGAATGAGAACTCAGTGCACATTAAAAACACCTGACAAAGGGCTGCTATCTGTAGTTCACTCAGGATAACCACACAAGTGGAATTACAGGACTGAATTCTACCCTTTCTTTTTGAAGCTGTGAGGCCTCGAACACTAGACAGACAAACCAACAAAACAAAACAAAGCCCGACACTCTGCCTATAATTATTCAATACAAAAATCCACTGCTCAATGTTTTACCATATTCATCACATTAAGATTTAAGGAAATTCCAGGCTCTTGACCCACAGAATTCAGTAGTTTCAGGTATCTAGCTGTGTAGCAAGAGAAATAATTTGTTCTAACCCATTTTTCAACACAGTCAGCTGATGTAGGCATTGATAATAATTAGTAAGTCTGGGTGATCCATAGGTCTTCATAGAATCATACCCGGAAAACGCAGTACTTTAAACCTGTAATTCATCATTCATACAAGTCCACAGAGTACTTAACTTGTCTTCAGTAGTAACTCAGAACAAGCAAATAGGTTATCAATGGGATTTCGGGTGCTATGCACAAAGACTGGTTTTGGACATCCTTCTCTGTCCTTTCTTTTTAATCTCACTAAAAATCCAGGTATAGCACAACAGCAGCAAGAATGGAAAGGCTGTCAGACTCTCAAATAATGAAAAAAAGCTACAATTTCTCATTCAGTGCACAATGCAGTATTACTTGTTCCAAGAAAAGGCATTCTACAGTCAGAAAAAACTGTTGAGTCTAGAGAAGTTAAGGCAGATACACCCAACAAATAAAGGAAAAAAAAAACAACAACAGAAGATCTAAACAGGTAGAATGAAGACTACCATGACTCAGGAAGTTTAGCTTGCAACTCTCAAAGGAGCAGGCAGGAATAAAACATACTTACCCACCTGCTCCACAGAGGACAGAGTTCAAAGGACTCAGCAGTCTGTCACACATAGGATTTATTTAGCAGATTTTCTGCTGATTGCGTATTTGTTCTTACTGTAAGAACATGGAACCCATCTTCTGACAAAAGTGATGTTACTTCATTTCATGTTTATACATTTTTTAAACTGTTTTATTCCACCATCACTTGGACATAAGATAAAATTGCTGGGAAACTAGGGAAAGGGCAGAATGACAGCAGATTATTTTCTTTCTCCCTGTTGTTTCCCTTCTTACATCACGCAGCTAACTCTGGAGTCAAGCTGTCATTTATTTAGCAACGTTCTCCATCATCCATCCATCCTGTCTGTCCACGCTTTATGACTCTGCAGTAAATAAGATTCCTTTAATAGCCAAACTTCAGAGATGCATCTTTCCACTTCTGTTAACAATCACCACGACAAAAAGAACTATCAACAGGGATTCAGCCAACACACTGGTCTAATCTCATCCCTTTTAGACAGATACTCTGTATTAACCTTCTTCCGAAGGTGTGTCAGCATATGCCATTACAAATACCTTCTCCTCAGTAGCACCCCACTGACATCACTCCATCACAACATCTAATGTCTTCCCACAGTCACAAGCCTTTGCTCATATCACCAATTCTCCAAATTCTGCCAGATCACCTCTTGTATCATCATGCATCATTTCATCCTAAAGGCATTATTTCAGAGCATCCATTTATAGTTGTTCATGACAGTAACATTTTTGACACGCTTACATTTGCTCTATTATTATGAGCAACTTCACCTGTTCACTAATCTAGCAAATCAATTTCAAGGTAATTTTTTTAGCATTCGGGTTTCCAGAGTTACAGAGTACAGATGGAGACCATCTGTTATCAACCACAATTATTTAGACAGGACTACAACCTCTCTTCCAAGGAGCCAGCTGGAAGAGAGAGAATCCTAATCCTCCTCCAGCTGGTAACCAAAGCTCGAAGAGCACCTGTGGAGAACAGGGGTGAGCTCTCAAAATGTAATGACAATGCTCCAGTTGCAGATCCTTTTTCTACTCCACCCAGAACAGACCAATCCAGAAATAACTTCCTTATCAGTACTGGGACAGCTCTTTGCTTTAAGATATGGAATTAACAGGTATTTACTTAAGGCAGACACAACGTAAATGCAACAATTGTATGCTTAATTCCTCCAAAACAACCACGATGCCCTTTAAGCAGAGAAACTTTTTGAAAAGATACAAAACGTTTGGCTTCACTAGGTAAATACCACGATGTAATAAAAGGATTTAGACCTACTATTTGCTATAAGGAAAGCCTACAGGATGCTGCATTTATAATAACCCCTATCTGTACCAATAGGTACAGATAGCAACATGCAACTGAGAAACAGACCATAAGAACATATGAAATACCAGCACAAGGAATCCACTGTAAATATTTCTTCTGTTTCAGCTAGAGGCATACTCCTCACTTTTTTGTTTTCCAGGGAACACTTTCTGAGTGGGTTGGTTTTTTTTTGCTCTTAGCTGCACTGCAGGACAATATTTATGTATTTACATCTACTACATCCCTATCCAGTTTTAAATGACTCAACTGGAAACTGCACTGTAACTCTGGGATTGCATTATTTAAAATCTATCTTGCACTGTTCACTCCCTACAGATGTGGGAAGAAAAGCCACTGATGAATAATTGCCTCAGTGTAAATGTTCTTTGCTCCATGCTTATCATCTCTTTGGCTAACCCAATATGAGAGGCCTACCATCTACACTTCCTCACATCTAGATATTCTGAAGAGGTGGCGTCTGCCTGATACTCAGGCAAGCAGCAGCAACTCAGCAGTCTTCTCTTTCCTTTACATCTAGATATTGCAACGATTTGCCATTCCCTCTCCAATCCTCTTTCTTTCCTTTATGGGAGTAAGCATTGTGGATCTTACCAGTCTATTACTTACCACACAATCAATGCCAAACTCAGTTACAGTCAGAAGAAATACTATGATACTATGAAGTGCAATTCCGATTCTACCTCCTAAAGTACTGGAAACCGAAAGGAAAAAATGTTACTTCCTTAAAGTGAAGTTCACTCAAAGACAATTTTTATTTTTAAATCAGCCACTGTCACTAACAGATAAACCAGTTTCTGCACTGAACTCTACTCATCAGCAGGCTTTGTACTATCTGCTTGTTTTCACCCAAGTTGTGTCTTCAGGCTAGAGATATCAAAACATCACTGCTACCTGATGAACCATGATAACTTGCTAGTAATTTTTGCCCTGAATTCTGTGACGTGGTATTTGCATAAGTTGAGGAAGAAAGATGGTGGAAAAAATAGTAAATAATATTTATGAAACAAACTTCTATGGCACCATTTTATATTAATTTTATTTGAAAAGTTTAGATGTCAACTTTCACACAGGCAAATACACATAATTGAATATTCACTTTTGGGCATCTAAACAAAGTGACACTGTCGTCAAACAGAGACAGGTAAGCACTTGCAGTTGAGTAGAAAACGTATTTCTAAATGAAACAAAGAACTATGACACCCTTAAGAATCATAAGTTTGGACGTGAATACATAAAGAGCTCTCAAGAGGATGTTAAAGACCAAACAGTAACAGAATAAAAGAAAAGCTAATATAAAAAATGTCATTAGGATTTATCAGTTCTGGGAGACCAAGGGTTTGTTTGTCTTATTGCCAAAACCATTTCAAGAATCAAACTAAAGAAACGTGGCAGTGATACTTCTGAAAAAGCTGTGCTGAATGATTCCCTTAAAGAAAACAAACAAAACAACCTCACCACTCTCAAGCACTCAGCAAGAAAACTACTGCACCTCAGCATGCATTTGCACACACCTAACTGGTTGAGATGCAGTAAGGCAGTAGAAGGGAAGAAGATTATCACAACATCTGCATGAAGAAAAAAAATTTGTTCAAAATCTTGTAGAACAGGAATGATCTTTTGGCTTCCACTGACATGCCAGTTAATGCCGACAGAATTTCCATAGATGTTTTCATATAATATCTTCAAAATTACTCAAGAAACTAGCATGAAACTCAGCATGAGTTATACAGCACGGAGATAGTACAGGAAGAGTAGAAATGTGGAATCTTAATATAAAGATCAAAAAAAAAAAGTGAGAATTTAGTGAGGAAACCCTCTGCAATATTCCTACTATAGTTAATGTTCAAAAGCTTACAGTAAGACCTTCTAAACCTAATAAGCATCCACGCTGTGTTCAAGCTCCTCAGACTTGAGCAGGTAGAAAAGAAATAAGTAGAATATATTACAGCCTAAACACAAACCTCAAAAGAAATTCAGTATTTACGGTAGTCCACACTATCAATGACCAATCTGATATATTCTGTTCTGTGACAAAACCAGGGAATACTTCATTTGAAAGAATATCAGACCGGTCCTGTGTTTTGACAGATGACTGATTAGGCTGTGAAACACACATGGCTAATAGTAATATGCACAGCAGGTGTATTCCACTCTCAGTCCAGCTCCCACATGTACCAGGCTTGTTTATCATCAGTTTTCTTTACTGATTTCATTAAATATAGAGTTGGAGAAGTACATAGGAAACATATCTAGACAGAGAACTTGAAAAAGCTACTGGAATTTTCAGCATATTATTATATTCCACCAGCCTACAATGTAACTCTATCAAGTACTTTGTCCATAACAGAACTCCCACAATTAGAATTTTAGAGAATCTTTACTGGTATTAAAGCAGCTGTGCAGATTTCTTAGGAAGAAGATTTCTACAGTAATTTTAAGTCTTCAAATCCTAAGAGATCATAAACATTCCCTCTCCCTGCAGAGTGAAACTGATTAGGAAAACTGTGAGCAGAATACTCAAAAACCTCCTCACTGGTCAACAACAACAAAAATCCATCAAAAAAATATATATTATGGATAGAAAAAATAATTTTCAAGTTGTAGAACTCCTAGAGACGAGTAATACATAGATATGATTAATGGCAAATGAATGTTGAATAAACAAAGACTTCAGTCTTACTCTGCTTCCACAGCAGCACAAAAATGATAGGAAAGATACTGCCTGGGTATCAGTTTCAATCCAACAACTCGATCTTGAGGTTTGACTCCTCAGTCAAAGACCTCAGGCACACAGAAGGATGGAAGAAAGGGGAAAAAGGAAACATGAAAACAGAAGAAAACAACAGAAAAGTACTTTGGTTTATATAACGAGCTACATTCAAGGATGGGTAGAAGGCACACAAAAGAGCAGTAGCTCTTGATTGCTCATTACAGCACTTCCTTTGCTCTCCACATCCTCTGATTTCACTCCTCCTTTCAACTGCTATAACCTACGTACCTTCTCTTCATATTTAACAACAAAGCTGTATGAGGACAGAAACGGAATTCTTCACTGTGAATGCTTCAAGCCTCTATGACAATATCTGGCTCATCAGTACTTCCAGTGTTATCTGTATTCAGAAAAGCTTTTAAAGTGGCAGTCAAATTAAAATACAAAAATAAGATAATCTCGAGTTTGCTTTACAAATCTACCCTATCTTAAAGCAACGAGGCTTGCTTGCCTAAGTTGTGCTACTGTAACCACGTGGTAAGCCTGTCATGTTTCTATACAGCAGAATTGAGCACAAAAGAGGTAATTTCCCCACAGTACTTCATTTGCTGTCTCCAGCTTCAGTGTACAAATTATCCTCTCTATTCAAGTTTCTCTGGTCACGCTCAGAAATTCGAACAGAGGATCCTTAAAGTATATTTGCCATTTCTATCTTACCAGATGCAAGTTAAACAAATTGACCTCAAACTGTGCCTGTGCAATGAAACGTTTCACCAATGACACAAAAATACCTACGTAAATTGGGTCTTACCTTATCCTTTTCATGGGGAAGGAGACACACCGGAGGCAGACAGGAAAGAGACTCAAAACTCTCCTTCCCATCAGCATTAGTGGTTGCTTTAGTGTTGAGCTGGTACAGAGGTCCGTCTTTAAGGAGCCTGCCATGGCCAACTGCACGTTTGACAGCTAGTCGTAGTTGCTGGTGAAAAACGGAGGCAGCACTACCTCCAAATAATGCAGACACATCTTTCTGACCTTTCAGAAAACGCTCTATGTTCTTCAAGGATGAGCCACTAGACTCACCCAAGCCCTCAATTGCCCGTTTGATAAGTTTATTCCAGTCCACATTTGGTTTACCATCCAACTTTCCATGGTTCCGAGGCTTCGGAAGTGCTATTCTCCCAGGATTATCAGGATCCTTATAGGAGTTGAGACCCTTGTTGGAGACTTTTAAAATAGTTCCATCTTTAACGCTCAACTCTAACTGTTCCAGAACAGTTTTGCGATCCAAGCCATGTGACGAAGACACTGCATTGCATATCCTCTCTTCTGAAGGACGCTGTTTTTGCTTCTTTACCTTTTTGATTGCCTCCAGAATCCACTCCGTATACAGGGGGTTGGCGAGTTTTACCATGGTGAAGACTTCTGTATATCCATAGAGTCGTTATCCTTTATCCTGATGCTGAACAAGTTTCACACAATGGGAAAACAGATTCTCGGATGATGGGAAACAGCTAACCATAGCATACACGTTTTCTGTTCTGAATTACTTCTCCTTTCTCAAACATTAAGTGTCGTCACACTGGGGAGAAGAAGGCAAAACTATTAGAAATTTCCTAATTCTTTCCAATAAATCCAGTAACAGCTTCACAAAGCTTTTCCACAAAGATATAAAGATTTCAATGCAGCTCACCTCAGCTTCTGGTCTGCACGCTCACAATTAGAACTGTAACATTACACCTGGAAGAAAAAGAGATATTTGCAATTAACAATTACAAAAAAAAAAAAAATAACAGCCAACATTAATTCATTGCACTAACAGAGCAAAGTTTTAATCAACTACACTACAGTTGTTACACAGAAGTAACTATTAAGGTTCTTCACTGCTAATGAACAGTGATTTAATAGTGCAAAAATTAATTCTATACAACCTTGAAGATGGAAAAAAATAAAGAAGTGTGCTCTTCTTGTTTTGATCTATGAAGTTAACATGAATTCTACACCAACTTTTATATCAGTGCTGAGCACAACCTACACTAACATTAAAAACATACGTATGTCAAGGATCTACAAACAGAAAAAACACAACCAGACAATAACAACTCAAGCCAGCAGTCCCCTTCATTTCTGCACACAGAAGACACTGCCTGGAATTTGAATAGAAAACAGTAGAAATAATCAAGAGTTTCGAGCAAACAGCGAGGAACTCTCAGAACTCTTCCAGGAGCATAAATCATAGACCTGACTCCCTCCTGCTAAGAAAAGCTAAGACAGTTGTTCCATCAGGCAAAAAGAAGTGAAGAAACACAGCTTGAGATTGTCATTAAATGTGCCACTGTAGAAAAGACTACAGGTGTATAATCCTCCATAGGTGAAGCACGCTTGAGGACAAAGTAACAAGCGACCTTATACAAATGAAAAGGAATGCTTATGTCACTGTTACTTCAAGATGCAGATGTAAGGATAGGAGGTTCTATTTCACAGTCTTTAGTCCTCTTCAACGAAGACTTTTCCTTAGCGTGGTAACAGCGCGTGTGTAAAAGCACACCAACCCTGAAGAATTCACGATTTATTTATTAAAAGGGATAACGTTTTTCTGCAAGGTGGGCTTCATTCATAAGCCAGGTGGGCTTCATTCATAAGCCAGGTGTTCCTTCCGTTCTCTTCCAATTTGATTCAAGAAGTTATCAACGCACCGAACACGTTTACATACAGACATCAAACCGCACGGCTCCGGCACTAGAAGGACTCAAAACTACCGCGCTGAACAGAAGCGTTCAGCTCCGCGCTCGGAGTTCTCTTTCTTTTCACCAACAATCACGAAAGGCACAGCTCCGGGCCGTTACATAACCGGCTCAGGACCGTCCCGACGCCGTTCGCTCAGCACGGCCCTGCACCTGCTACGGCTCAAGCCCATCCCTCTCCCGGCCGGGCCGCGCACACGGCGCCCCGCCTCAACCCACAGAGCCGCACCGGGGAACGCGGAGCCGCGTGCCCGCCGCAGCCAGGCGCCGCTCCGCTCCGCTCCCCACCCCCCGCGGCCGGGCAGCGCACCCAG
>JAOWBP010004587.1:2549252-2561387 GCA_028571105.1 Tragopan temminckii
TGAAATGTGGAGGTTGGTGGCCCTGCATGTGGCAGGGGGTTGGAGCTTCGTGATCCTTGAGGTCCCTTCCAACCCTGGCCATTCTGTGATTCTTGTGGCTTAAAAGCTAGAAAAAAATATTCCTCTAAAGAGGAGGGGTGAGGAAGGGGTTTCTGGGAATAAATTTGAATAATGAACATATTTCACAAAGGAGATTGTTTAGGTATGCCCTAGGGCCATGTTAGAGAAGACACATGTCCGTGTGTCTCTTGAGTCTTGGCGATCTAAAGAGGGAGATGAAAGTATCAGAAAATGAAATCGGTCTCATTTGCCTTAAGTTCACCCCTGTTCCCAAAACAACATAGCTCACATTTTGCAAGCCAAAATTTAGTTTTAGTTCTACCCATGATTTGATGGAAGGAGAAAACTTAGAGATGCAAGGGAAAAGAGCAAGAGCTGTGATAACCTGCAGAGTGAAAAGTGGAGTTCTCTGAGAAACTGCCCGTACCACACACAGTACTGTCTTCCTTTTATACTGAAAGTCATAAGCATCTGGACAGGTAGGATGCCCTGTCAATATCCTTAAAACACCTCAAAGCAAGTTGTAAGGGCACGCTCGTGGGATTATGGATAGTTACTTTCTTCCTCAGGATTTCATGTTGTTCTGAATCCAGTTAAGATAACGGTTCACATTTGTATAAACACCAGGTATGTCTTTGCGGCCGCAGCCAATTCCCCAGCTGATGATTCCTATTAGATGCATGCGATCATCCTTCATGCAGACCAAAGGCCCTCCAGAGTCACCCTGCAGAAAAGTACCAGGTTAGTAAAAACCTTCTTTTTCGCGCGTGTGTATGTATGTGTATGTTTTGTACTGTTTCCCTATTCAGTGGCTTTAATGGTACACTAGATGCCATCTCTTGTGTCTCCTTAAATGCTCCTTGCAGCATACTGACAAATCAGGGACACCATGCTTCCAATGCTCTCAGTAACAGCACTTCCACATAAGTGCCTTCTGTTTTTCAGACAGAGTTCTTTAGTGCTCCTCTCATTATCAGAAAAGAGACCCCAAACAGTCTAAAACTAAGGTGTCTACCTTTGTATAGCACACATTTATGAAATGTGAGACATTTTTGTTAAGAATGAGACAAGAAATAGTTTTGTTCAAACTCTAAAGGTCCAAGCTGCTTTATGCTATTGTGAGTGAAGTGTGATTATTGAAGAGAGAGTGAAACTGAAAAGGTGCTGATTTTTATTTAGGTATGCTTGCTCACAGAATAGAAAATAATAGGAAACTGCTGAGGTGGGGTTTCCTGCTCAGTTTTGTGGTATTTCCTGTATTTAGAATTTTCAGTCTGTATTCTGGTTTGCTTGACTGAATGCAGCTTGCATTCCTAGTTATGAAAAGATGGAGAGGGAATAAAAAAAGAAGACCCAACAGATAAGTTCTGTTAAACAGAAGTTCTCTAGAATTTCCATGTAGTCAGATGCAGGACTTCTTTAAATGATTTTTATGAAAATATGTTTAGTTTATTTAGATTATCAAGAACAGACCTAGGGGGAAAAAAAAAAAAAAGAGGAATAAAAACTGGGTTTACCTTACAAGCATCATCAAGGTGCCTTGTGTCTCCTGCACATAACATATTGTCTGTAATTGTCCTGTTGTGTAGATGCTTTGTGGTGCACCGACTGGCTGGAAATAGTCTGACGTGGCCTTCCTTCAGATGTTCTGAATAAAAGGGAGAAACTGAAAGGGATGTGAAAATATATGAATATAAGAAAAAATATATATCTATATCTATAACTTTGCAGTTCAATTTCTGTAGTTTGGGAGAGAGTGCGTTAACTAGTGGCAGGAGAGGAGGGTGGCAAAACTAGTATTTCCTTGCCAGGAGTCTTTTTTTAATTATGGGGGTTCTGCTTTGCCAGTGAGAACAATTTAAATACAGCTGAAAGACAATTTTGCTGCTTTAGCAAGCTTAGAAGTTAGAGATTTTTACAAGGTGCAAATTGCTAGATCTCTTAGGGGGTTGTCTTTTCATAAGTGACATCAATCTAAATGAAGTGCATCTAATAATCACTGCATGTATGAAAAGGGATCCTGGCTTTTAGTATTAGATTTAGATTAGTTAAAAACAGATGTCTTGTACAAAATACTGAATAACTAGATAGGAATGCACACTCGTGTTATCTTGGAATGGAATTGATTTATTTCTGCCTTGCATGTTGGTTTTATTCTTCTGCATAGTTGCAGCTGCACGAAGCAGAAAATTGGCAGGACTGTTTTTCAGTCTGGTTTTAAATCATAATTGCACTGTCCTTTTGCTCTGAAAGAGTTAACTGTACTCTCTATGGAAAAAGCTAAGGACTAGCTTTAGCTCTTCTAAAACATTTTGTGATATGCTTGTCTGTTAAAGTTGTATGTTAAGTCTGTTCCAAAAGCCTTAATAGCTCAAATCATGATTTGTCCTTGTTATGACAGATGCTTCAGTCTCTGCCTCAGCGTTTACAATTTATAGATAATAAAAGTAAATGCCAGTAAGGTTAGAGTTGCTTTTTCTTCTTTTTTGAAATACAGGTTAGTCTATATGTACTTCCAGACAGGTTTTATTCCAGGCTTTTTCTTGGCTCTGGTTTTTGAAGTCACTCTGTTTCAGAACCATTCCTGCTGAGGGGGTTGATACTGCATGCCTGTCAGTGTTCAGGAGGTACTGAGGGCATAATTAAAATACTGTAATTTAATTTTTGGTTAGCCCTGAAGCAGCCAGGCATTTAGACTTCATGACCTTTGTAGGTACTGCCCAATTGAACTGTTCTGATTAATTTGGCTGACCTTTTAATATATATCTAGGACTTCCACATCCTTAGCTTTTTTTTTTTTTTGCTAATTGCTGTACAGTCAGTGTATGTTGTTGATTAATGCAACTACACACAACTACATGGTATATTAAATCTTGACAGAAATGGATTTCTGTGAGAATGACAATTTCTAATTTAATAATTAAATACAATAAATAGTACAGCAGAAATGTGGGAGCCTTGACTGGCAATCTTTTTCTTATTCATCATGCCATTTTCTGTGTTTCTACTGTTTGAGAGTTTCAAGGAAAACTCTACTAACCCGGGTAGCTGACAGATCTCAGATGAATGAAATAAACCCAAACTTGTTTTTATGTATGTTCCACATATTAGCACTTCAAAATACACCTATGTAATTCCATGAAATAATTCAGGAGTCACACATTAGATGGTGCTAAAGGCTTGAATTCTTTGGGGCAGAGGACCTGGCTTTGGCCACAATGCATCTTCTACTTACATTCTTCATTTCTACCATAGCCAGAGATCTCACATTCAGTCCAATCAGGCAGCTGCAGGTCTGGTGTTGGGAGGCAGGCTGCTCGAACAGTATCTGTTTCAATAGCACAGTCTTCTGTGTCTGAGTTCAACTGCAGCAAAGCTGAACAGTGGGGGGAAAAAAAACAAGAATGACCACTTGACTAACATCAAGCTTTAGCAAATCACAACCCATCAAAAAGAAATTCTTACCAATATCATTGTTGTAATTCTCTGAGTCATATCTCTCATGTACAATGTAGTTCTTCACCTTAAACTTTTGTTCTTTCTCCTCTGGAGTTGCTCGAGAAGTCCTGCCCAGCACAATCTTCAGCTGATTAGTACTAAAACTTTAAAAATGAAAGCATATTTACTTTCTTTCATTGTTAACTGGAGTAGAGCCTTAACTTGAAGATGTGCTGTTGGAGCTTCTCTTATCTTAGTATTATTACTACTTCATTAGTCAGGCAGTTTGATCTCAGATGTCCTATTTGCTTTAGTTTTTGCACTAATTGCTTAGAGCCACCATGGCAAAGCTCCTCTGTAAGTCTCTTGCTGTTAGATGGCTCTGCATTCTGTGCTGACTTTGTTCTTTTGCTATTTGATATTCTGCTGTGGTACCTCAGTGCCAGCTAGTTTGTCCAGTAAATGCCTGTCTGTAATACTGATCACATTTAACTATAATTCATTACTGTAGAATGACCGAGTGGAGTAAATGTCTTTTTCAAGCCTTTCACTCTTCCAGTAAGGCTAATACTAGATGCTTCAATTTTCCAGACTTTTTTTTATCATGATTTCCCAAAAAGTACCAAATCCTCAACTCACCCTTCCTCAAAACAGTGAGCAGCTGACAAAACCCAGCAGGAACTGATCAGAATTCCTCCGCAGAGGAAATGTTCTCCGGGTGCTCGGCGATACTTCACAAAGATGGCAGCTTGCCATGGGTGAGCTTCAATGTCTGCATAGGAGCCAACTTTAATCCGGTACTGGCGTGTTCTTTGCTGCCGCAGACCACAGCTGGCTGTAGATGACAAACACAGAAATAGGTTTTTTTTTTTTGTTCAGGGACTCTTGCAGCGAGCTGGGGTCAAGAGTCTGTTGGTTGTCAGTGCATACTGAGGCAGCCTGACATGAACTGTTCAGTATCTGACTCATTCCTGTTTCCTAGGAAACTTGTACTGATTTGAAAAAACACAGTAAAGAAACCCTGTCTTTCCTATTTCTTCGTTCTGTGATCATCTCATCTGGCAGAGGAGGTACTTCTGTGACAGCTGAGGCATAGAATCCCTTTTTATCCTAAGGAGCTTTTTTCCCCCCATCTCTTATTGTAAAAGAGGCTTGCAACATACAGTACAGTAATGCTATGAAGAAAGAGAAGAATCAGGAGTGTTAGGATCCTTACAGCAAGTAGGCACATCGCAGTACTCCCATGTGAGCTGTTTTCCTTTCAGTACATGGCACCAGGGCTTGCTGTCATTGTCAGGATTCCTGCAGTACAGGAAGGAGAAGAAAAACTTGTATCACCAGATCTGCAGAGAGTTTAGGGAGAAGGAGACACTTAAGGACAGCAGATGGGGTTCTGAGTGTACTCTTTTTGATCTTTTTAGAGAGACAGAGGGCAAAAGGGCATGTTAAATTTTCATTTATGGAGTCTGGTGTTAGAGAAGTACAGGCAGACCAAGTGGAATGAAAATGACCATTGGCAGTGAGTTTGTTTCCCAGCTGCAACATCCCTACTCTGCTTTGATAACTCATGTAAACAACTAGAGCCCTGCCTCAACATTACCACAAGGAAACTTGTTTTTAAGTTCATTGCATTACTGAGTACATACCTGCAGAAATTGTGACTGCCAAGGCCTAGCTGGTAAGCATCTCTTCTCCAAGCAGTATATAACTTGCTGACAATGATTTGAGAATTCCACCTCAAACAGGTAGCTCCAGAACTGGTAATGCTGTGACTGCCTCGGTAATCTGTGCCTCTTCCAGTTCTGCAGTTGATGTTTCCAGCTTAAGTAAGAAAACTGCATGTTAAATGGTGCACGTGAACCATCAGCTGTTCCAGTTGTGATTTCTGTCAAGGCTTCTATATATTAGCTATACTTATCTCAGGCTCTGTAATAAATATTAAAACCTTAAACATGATTTAACATGAGAATATCTTAACCATTAATTTTCACAAGGCCACAGAGAACTCTTAGAGCTGCCATGACTCGCTATATATCTAAAGCCCATTCTCTGCCCTCCTGCATGTACCTTTTGAACAGGAGGGCACACTGCAGTGTTCCCAGGTGTACTTTCCCCCTTTGTAGACGTAGCACCAAGGTCTGGAGTCCTCATCTGGGTTTCTGAAAGAGTTATGACATTATGCATCGTTATAAAGCTATAATTACTAGTCTCAAGTGTGCCATCTAGTTCAGTAACTTGATTGTGCTTAGCAGTGAAGGGGTGAACTGAACCTGCAGAAGTCATTTGTATTCTTATTTTAATTATAAAAGCATGGAGGTGCCAGTAGCAAGAGTGGATAGCTTGTTTGTGCAGTTTAGATCATGTTCATGAGGTACTACATTGTAGAGTTCTGAGGAGTGTCTAGATCTGCAGGCCAACGTGATAGGAAACTGGCTTGCAAAGGGAGTTTTTAACACTAAGAAGGCAGCAATGGGCACAAGGGAAAGGCTGTGGAATGAGAGAGGCATGCTTTTTGTAGTCTATCAAACATCCACTCTTAGATGGTTCAGAAACAGAAATCTATCAGTTGCTGCTCTTGGACTGCACCATGTTTGCATCTATTCACAGTATTCTATGGTTGGTACTAGGCTGTTGCAAATAGCCTTTTCTGCCCTAAGCTCTTAGAATAATCAGATTCTTACAGTTCTAATGTGTTCTGTGAGTCCCTCACCTGCAATAATTGTGATTGCCCAATCCCAGCTCAGCAGCATCCTTTCTTCGGCCACTGTATTTACGGTCCATCAAGCCATTGATATTCCAATTCAGGCATTCAGCCCCACTCTCTGTTACGCTCCACGTACCCCTGTATGTTACTCCAGCATTTTTGTAGCACTTAACTTCAGTATCTGAGCAAGAGGGAACAAAAAACAGCATCACAAATTCTGCTTCCTCTGACTTGTCTCATAAGTCAGTGAAGTGTCATTCCAAGCAAGTTCTACGTATACACAAATGTCTTTGTCTTCAAAACTTAGTATTTTATCAAGAGGCCAGAGAATCGTAGAGTAGCTTGAGTTGGAAGGGACCTTAAAGATCATCTAGTTCCAGCCCCATTGATGTGGGCAGGGTTGCCAGCCACTAAATCAAGCGCTTGATCAGGCTGCACAGGCTCCATACAGCTTGGCCTTAAATATCTCCAGGGATGGGGCATCCAGGCAACCTATCCTAGCACCTCACCACTTTCTGAGCGAAAAATATCCCCCTAACATCTAATCTAATCCTCTCTTTTAGTTTAAAACCATTCTTCCTTGCCCTATTGCTGTTAGTCAGTGTAAGAAGTCTGTCTCCCTCCTGTTAGTACTGGAAGCTGCTATAAAGTACTGGAAGACTGCAATGAGGTGTCCATGGAGCCTCCTATTCTCCAGGCTGAACAAGCTCAGTGCTCTTATTTTGTATTTTTAGGAGAGGTGCTCCAGCCCTCTAATCATCTTTGGGTCCTCCTCTGGACTCACTCCAACAGTTCTACAGCTTTATTGTGCTGGGGGCCCCAGATCTGGATGCAGTATTCCACTGAGGCCTCACGAGACACAGAGAAACCCATGTGTCCTTTTCTAAAGTTGTTTGTAGCATTAGCTTTACCACAAAAGGAGTCAACTTAGCAGAGAGATTCTTGTACAGCAGCAGTTTCTGAGTGCCTAATCTTTCTGCTCTGCATAGCTAAAGCCAGCAGCGTTGTTCACAATAACTGGAGCAGCATACTTACCTATTTCACACTGCTTCCCAGAGAAACCATGGTGACAGACGCAAATGAAGAGCTGTGGGGAGTAATATGCCTGTGAACACTGGCCCCCATTGTAGCATTTATTTCTAGTGCAGGCTGTGGAATAAGCAAAAGCCGGAAAACAATTTAAATTCACAGAAGTAAGCAGCTGGCAACATGCCCATCTGTCCTCCTCCTGTTAGTCTCCTTTAGCCTACTTCCCCCTAACATGTGTATGTAGTGTTAGACTCTTCCTTTGCTCCATTCTCTCCATTAACAGTATCATAAGCTTTTCTCAGCCTCTTGCCCATTCCTCCTTAGTTCTGTCTGAGTCAGTGTATACTGATGCTTTCATTTCAAGCCAAATTTTGCGTGGTAACTCGTTCCCTGACAAGGAAGTTTTTCTTTAGGATGTTTAGATGGATAGTTTGTCATCTCCCACCCTTTCCATTCTTCTTCTTCATACTCACCTCTGATGGGCACAGTATGGCAGTAACTCCGACCACTGTCACACCTACAATATTCTATTCTGCTTCCTGAGAGTCTCAGCCAGCTCCCCCTGTGCTGGTATATTTGTCCAGATGAATCGTCTGTGCAAATGGCTGTAATTGGAGAAAGGGAACCCTTTTTTAGAGATTCATGGAAAAGACCTTGCTGAGCAAAATAACTCTCTCTTGCCAGGGCAAAAAAGTATCCACAAAGGGATAAATCAGTCTAACAGGCCACTCTTTCTTATTCCCAGACCCAAGCTATCGCATCTCTGTCACTGTTACGCTGCTGAATGTTCTGTTCTGTTAATAACCACCCTCATTATGACTTTGAAGAACAGAGAGAGAGGAGAACATTGTTCTTTAAGGTGTGGATAGTATTAATACTATAGAATTTTGTCTTCTGAATCTCCCATTCTCAGATTTGCCCCCCAGCCATGGAAAACAACTTTCAGGCTCCATTCCTTCAGTGTCATTTCCTTTCCTCTCCCCTGTTTTTAAAGTCTCTGGGTCATGCAGCTGTAGTTTGCCTGGCTTACCTCTAGATCTGGCTCCCCGCTTGTAACGCATGTGCAAGCCCTGCAAATAGAGAACGTGAATTCTGTGAGTAACTGCTCTCTTAAGAAAACTGAGAGAACAAGTGCCTTCAAGAAGCCACGCCTCTTCTCGAGATCTTGAAAATCAGGAAACAGTGAAAACTGCGTTAAGTATTTCAGCATGGGTACTGAAAAACAGCAAATAATTAGCACAGATTATCAGGTTACTGCTTGTCACTTGAGTGATGTGAACTTGGTAGTGTTGCACTTGCATCATTTGTGAAGTATTTGTGTGCTGGTGGAGCACTCCAACTGCTCACTAAAGCTTGTCAGCTTTCTGCTATTTGCAGGAGATCCATGAAAATAATTTGCAAATGTGTAAATGTGAACAGGCAGTTGTTTTTGCTCAGCAGCTTTTGCTTGCAGTTCCCCTGTGAGTACTTTGATTAACTTTCATTTTTCAGAGCATGTGTTAATAAGATTAGTCACAACAAGAGCTCAGCATGGACTGGACGTGTATGCAATGATGTGTGATCCTTCAGTGCAAGACTTTCACTTGCTACCCATTATATTTAAATACTGAAAGTGGGGTGGCAGAAAGGAGCAGAAAGGTACGGATGCATATCCTGCAGCCAGTTATTTTTCTTCCCCTGATTTCTAGCAGTAGAACTAGATCCTTCCTTTGTCTGATACATACGGCTGGAGTCAGTGGTAGGAAGAGCTGCTGAAAACTAGGTTAAGTGTCTGAGATGGCAAGAGCATTATTTGATGTATTACCCTCTTACCTGGCACTGAGCAGTCCTGATTGCTCCCACCAGCAGGAGGAGACTTAGGAGCTTGCCTTTCATTCTCAGTGTTTTCCGTATCACCTCCAGATCTCAAGTTGTCTATGGAGGTAAAAGAAAAAATAAACTGTTGAAAAGGATGTTTTACAGAGTGAATGACTTTCGAAGCTTCAAGTTTAAATAACAAGAATGCTTTTTACATTAAAATCCACTTTCTACTCCACAGTTCTCTGTAATTCAGTCTACTTGTGAATCTGGATCTTTGCCTCCACTCATCTCATTTGCTTTGAAAATCTGCTTCTTCCCTCATTATCTTCCCTGGAAAAGTTCCTGCATAGACCTGGTTACAAATAATTATAGGAAGGACATTTGGATACTGTGATCCTGCTGTATTTCACATTACTGTTGCAAAATACATACATGTATTGGCTTTGAATGGGAGGTTTCTTGGCAGAACTTTGAATTTGGGATTCTGTAGCCTCTGATATGTTACAGTCTTGTACTCAGTTCTCTTCACCCAGTTTGTTTCCTAACAAAGGAGGCAGATGGTTTCTTTCACTGAGGCTAAGAAATATAAGTGCTGTCTGGTTTTGAGTATTCATTGGACAGAGAACACATTGTGAGCATCGGGGGACATCTTCACAACAGTGTCAGTCTTGGGTACGTGGAAATGTTATTGATGAAACTGAGCAATATATATTCTTTCCTTTGGTGGCCAAAATGGCATTTCTTATCTCATTCTCATATCATAAAAATGCAGATGGTCTAATATGTATAAGTGGCCTGTAGTCTTTTGCTCTACTGCATCCTTTTTTCCTTTTTTTTTTTTTTTTTCCTGTCTCAGCTGGTTTATATTATGGTGCTACACCCCTTCTTTCCTTCTTCCCCTCTCCTATGCCTTTCCAACCACGGGTGGTTGGTGTCCTACTATTAACACATTTTAGCAGATACTTTTCAGTTTGAGAAAGGTACAGTGTATGCTAGTAGACTGGAATGTTCTGAGTGATAAGCCCTATCAAATTGAAACCACATAGCTGTTTGAAAAATACTATGTTTACAAAACTCCAAGTGGAAACCTGCCAGCAGTATGCTTTCTGGTAAGGTTCTCTTAAGCAGTCACAGACCTTGAGTTGACCTAAAGAATGCTGCAGATGTACTGGTTTTGCTGAAGCATCATTGTCAGTAATGCTTTAAATTACACATTTCTACTATAATTTGTTAATAAGAGCTCTTCTGAGTAATACTCTCTCTTAGTGTACTATCTTACAGATATGGCATCACACCTTAATTTTTTTTTTTTAAATACAGCTTAAAAGGTCAAATAAAAAGTCATTGGTAGTGATTGAAAGTAGCTCCCTCTTCTGTTTTCCCCTCAGTAACCTAGAGAAACAGAGAACTCCCTGCTGTTTCAGCCTGAGGCTGTTTGCCCTTTTACTGGAACAGCTTGCTGAGGCTTGAAGCAACTGGAAGCTAGCAGGCTCATCCAGCATTATATGTCTTCAAAAACTGAAAGGCAATAGCTCAGTTGGTTAACTGCCATGGTATTTTAGTAGAATTTGTTAAAAGCATTTAATGATAATGCCAATCACGTTGAAAACAGGAAATGCAGTTTTTGAAATGGATACAGAGTAGTACATACCTTTTTTTTTGCTTTTCCTCTTTTGTTTTCTGCTGCTGATTGGCTTCCCAGACCAGTCTGTTTTTATGTTTTCCACATCTCTGTTACAATCTCTGAAAAGCTCCGTCCTACTTAAAACTGCACTGAAAGGGGTGGAGCCTTAAGAGGGCAGTAGGGTGTGCTTCCCACTCCTCCAAGAGAAAAAATGCAGCCAAGATCTTGGGATGGTCTGGGACAGAGTGGCACATGTCCAAACTCTGAGGTTTCTGCATGGGACAGGAGGAGAGCTGACTTGTGGATTTTACATAGCGGATTTTGCAGCCAGTTTGCTTTGTTCATTCTTTATTCTAATCAGAGAGCAGATGCAGCCTTCAAAACAAATTTTTCTGCATTAGACACCTTAAACTTCAGCGAGACCGAGAATAGTATGTATCCCCTACGAAGAGCTGTCTTGTCTCATTGTGCTTCTAGGAATGTGAAGGAGGAATGGAGTAGGTAGCACTTCAAGTGAATGCACAGGTGTATCATTTCTAACATGACCAGAGGCTGCAGGCTTAGCAGTAATGCTGAGAAACTCTTGCTTTGAGCTGCAGCAGTGTGCTGTACTGGAATGACATCCCTCAGAATCTTGGGCGCAGAGACCTTGTGTCACAACGTGCCTCAGCGTGCTGGAAGAAGAAATCAGAACTCCCAAGTTAACTGATAACAATGAAGAAATGTTAGGACCTCTAGGTAGAAATAAGGACCAGAGTTAAATGTTCACTGATAATGTCCATCCCAGAAAATGAAACTTCTCAGCCAGAGTCAAAAAAAAACAACAGTCACAAAGTACTACATTATGAAAGTGCAGCAGACAAATCCAAGTGAGGAATTTTAGAACTGAATTTAGAACTGGGTTATGAAAACTGTTGATACAGTCGTTACAGTAATAGGTGTGTGCAGACTTTTAGGAATTGATTCACTAGAAATTGGTTTCTGATAAAATTTAGTGCGAACACAGAAATAGCATATGAGGGACTCCCATTTTCAGGAAGTACGTGCACAGAATCCTCTGTCAGCAAACACGTTAAGGGTCATTTTGCACATTGGCAAAGAGGAAACTTCTCTTGAATGTTTAGGTCTTCTCTATATGGAAACCTGTGTCAAGATTGTCATATGTGTCTCTGAGTAAAACTGGAGGTGTTAACATAAATGTCATAAATCTGCTTTAGGAACAGTTGGAATTGACTGTTTCCAGAGGGGTCTGTATTGAAAAAGGATGGTTGGGCACTGCTGAACAAATGGGTTAACTTCTATTTCTTTTAAAGACAATAGTTTTTTTGCTACTGGAGTTGCTTCTGGACTGCTGTGTCCAGGTCTGGAGCCCCCAGTACAAGAAAGAGAGAGAGGGTCCAGAGGAGCCACAAAGATGATCAGGGGGCTGGAGCACCTCCCCTACAAAGACAGGCTGAGGGAGCTGGGCTTGTTCAGCCTG
>JAOWBP010004587.1:2707892-2718233 GCA_028571105.1 Tragopan temminckii
AGCTACGGCCGCCTGCGTAAGCTGGGGTGGGCAACAGGGAGCTGAAACCATCCGAAAAAGGAGCAGGGAGGGAGGGTGGGAAACAGAACTGAGCTGCAGTGTGAGATAGGGTCCTGCCACACCACCCCTCTTTGGCCACGAATGTGTTGTGCAGCTGTAGGATGGCTGATGTTAGAAAAGCTGTTGTTATTGAGCTTTTATCTTGGTGCAAGCCTGGCTGTGCTAAATAATGATCTGTTCGCACTGAAGTGATGGAATCATAGAATCACAAGGTTGAAAAGGACCTACAAGATCCTCCAGTCCGACCATCCTCCCATTACCCTTGCTACCACAAGTCACTAAACCATATCTCATAGCTCCTCATCCAAAGTCCTCCTGCCCTGTTTCATTCTTCCAAGTGGGGCTGAAATTCAGCTGCACACCACATGGAGCTTTTCTCACCCTGCTTTTTTCTCATCTCCAGGCCACGTGCAAAGCCGAAGCATGAATGATATCTCAGACACACCGAGCACCGACCAGGTAATAATCCCCAAATTTTTGGCTGCTATAGGCCTGCTTGCAAATGAGCTGTGATGTGTGGGAGACTCCGTGAGAGTTAAGGTCCACGTGAGCATTGTGCAGTCAATAACCACACAAATTACTAATTAGTGAAACGAATACGCGTATTGATCCTTGTTCGTTCACGGGGAAGCTGTCCCAGAAACAACCATAGAATCACAAAATCCTTTACGTTGAAAAAGACCTTCAAGTTCATCAAGTCCAATCACCAACCTGACCTACCAAGCGTTTCTTTATGGGAAGAGTGGTTGGGCATTGGAACACGCTGCCCAGGGAAGTGGTGGAGTCGCCATCCCTGGAGATACGTAGGAGTTGTGCAGATGTGGCACTTAGGGATGTGGTTTAGTGGTGGACTTGTGGAGTTAGGGGGATGGTTGACTTGAGGGGGTTGGATGTTGACTTGAGGGGGTTGGATGTTGACTTGAGGGGGTTGGAGGTTGACTTGAGGGGGTTGGATATTAAGAAAAGTTTATTCTCAAGAAGGGTGTTCAGGCACTGGCAGAGGCTGCCCAGGGATGTGTTGTGGTCACCATCCCTGGAGGTGTTCAAGAAAAGGGTAAATGTGGCACTGAGGGACGTGGTCAGTGGGCATGGTGGGAGTGGGTTGGGCTTGGGGATCTTAGAGGTCTTTCCCAGCCTTAATGATTCTATGTGATCTTTAGTGTGGAGAAAACATCCACGTGTAACGTAATGATAGGAAAGGAAATGGGCTTGACAGCGCATGTGTGTACACATCCAAAACAGTGCCTGCTGGGTGCAGGCAGCTTGCTTGTGGTAAATCCCAACCAGTACTAGGGGCTGCAAACAAGAATACAGCCCAGAGAATGCTGTATTTAAGATCTGTTATCTGCAAGAGCATTGCAGTAATTAGGTATGCTTCCTGTGCCATCCTGCCAACATATGGCTTACAGGATGGAGCTTGCAATTCAGCCCTTGGAAATACATTTGATGTTTTCCTACAGCTTTCAGTGTTTTGTGTATTTGACCTGAGGCATCTGGTGGAGAGCAAAAGGTGCATATGTTTGAAGTACAGCTGCTGGAGCTGGAAGCAATGCTGATTGGGAGAAACATGGCATGAAGGCCAAAACTGTGCAGGTTGAGTCCAAAATCTGTCAGCTGTGAGCTAATTAGCAAGCCCAGACAGTGGGGATGAAAGGGTCTGGCAGGGATTTGCAGGGTACAGTGCGGTATAAGTGAGTGCCTTGCCTCAAGGGACATCCTCAATGGCCTTATCTGATGTGATGCAATGGATGGAAATCCCCATTTTCCTGGATTGCCCAAGCATAATGCTCTGTGGCTCTTCATGCCATGGTAACATCTCCAAGCTTGGCCTCACCCTTTAGGGCTGGCTTTGAAATATGTCATTGTGTGCCAAAAGGGATTGTGTCCCCTCTGCCTGCTTCTCTTGCCCACTGCCATCCAGCAGGTGGCACGTCCCCAAATCCAGGCGCTGGGCGTGAGGAGGGAGCAGCAGGATGAGGATGCCATGATGCATGGGAGACAGCTCACAGAAAGAAGTTTTCCAGTGCACCTTCCTATATTAGAGCTGCAATAGAGCAAGCAAATTGCCCTGCAATGGACCCCAAGTACCAGCCTCCAGTGGTGGGATGCAGAGGGTTAATTCTAAAATATGCAAAGCATGTAGTACCAAGAATGCTGGGCATAATCGCTCTGTAGGCCTGCTACAAAGGGACTTGTTCAATGTTACATGAAGCTTAGTGGCCACTGTTAACTCCTGCTCTTGCTTATTCCAAGCTGCATTGGAGGAATTGGTTTATTACTATTTTTCTTTTCTTTTTCTTTTTTTCTTTCTTTTTTTTTTTTCTTTTTCCATTCGGGTTTAAAGGATTAGAAAGGGAGAGCTTGCTGCTCAACTCACATGCCTCCCCTCATGCTGGCATATAGATTATAATAACACCCTGCCTCGGTTTGTATTGAACCATTTTGGGCTAATAATGAAAGAGCTGCAGGGGAGAAGAGACCTGGGGAATAAATCCATGATGGAGGTTTCCTGCTTGCATTATCCATTCCTGCTCTGAGGATGGGATGTGGGGAAATGAGCTACAAAGACAGGAGCTCAATCCACCTGTGCAAAGCACCAAGTGGTGTTTCAGCCTACCGGGGGAGCCTGGGGCTAGAGGGCTGTAAGCAGGCTTAGAGAGACGCCTGCAGGCTTCCCTCAGAATCAGTACTTTTGGCTTAGATTTTATGCAGTCAGTCTGGGGATTGCCATGGGCTTTCCTTGCTTAGACCCCAGCACAGCAAAGCACCTTTTCCAAAACACAGAGTTGCACGTTTGCATTAGGCAGCCCGGAGCACGTGCTTCCAAGTTTATCTTGGGCTTAGTGGTGGTGTTGAAATTCACAGATTCAGCTTTACAGATTCAGCTTTATGAATTCTCCCTGTTTTACTTGTGGAAATGGCCCTCACATCCCCTGGGAGTCCCAGGAGCATCAGAGAGCTGAGGTTGGAGCCTGCAGCCCACACCTGGTGCTGCAGCTTTAGTGTTTGTAGTCAGGGTCCGGGAGGGGAGGATGGGTTGGATTTTAGCAACCTCTCCCTCCCTACCTCATCTTCCCCAACAGCTGAAAAACAAGTTCATCAAGAAGATCCCCAAGGATGCAGAGGCCTCCAACGTGCTGGTGGGAGAAGTGGAATTCCTTGAGAAGCCCTTCGTAGCATTCGTGCGGCTGCTCCAGGCAACGATGCTGGGAGGGGTGACGGAGGTGCCCGTCCCCACCAGGTGAGCCTTGTTCTGAAGCACTGGCTGGTCTCACAGCAGGGGATTTGGCAGTGTGAGGATGCCAACACGGTGCCACTCCCTTCCCAGATTCCTCTTTATTCTCCTGGGCCCTGCAGGAAAAGCCAAATCCTACAATGAGATCGGCAGAGCCATCGCGACCCTCATGGTGGATGATGTGAGTAAATTCCAAACCTGGCCCTGCTGGGAGCCCCTCTTGTTCAGGGCTAAGAGAAAAATGCAGTTTCCATCCTATTGCTCAAATGAACAAACTTTAAACATCAGTAACAACATGGGGGGGACGTATGGGCTCTGTCCCCAAACTGACAGCTCTCTTGATCCTCAGCTCTTCAGTGATGTTGCTTACAAAGCCCGAGATAGAGAAGACCTGATTGCTGGCATAGATGAATTTCTGGATGAAGTCATTGTCCTGCCACCTGGCGAGTGGGACCCCAACATTAGGATCGAGCCACCCAAAAAAGTGCCCTCAGCTGAGAAGAGGTGAGTGGGAGATGTGGGGTTGGCCCCGGTCCTGTGGTTGTCCCCATCTCTCTCATTTTGGAGATGCTGGAGGAGGACAGCCGCTTTGCTTGTCCTCATCCCTGTGTGTAACCTCTGCAGTAATAATAATTCCCACAGGAAATCAGTTTTCTCTTTGAACGAAGTGGGGCAAATGAATGGCACAGCTGGTGGGGCAGGTGCTGGGAGCGGTGGAGGAGGCAGTGATGATGGGGAGATGCCTGAAGTGCATGAAATTGGGGAAGAGCTCGCATGGACTGGCAGGTGAGCATCACCCGGCCATCCAAAAACCCCAGAAGGTGCTGGCACCCGTCAGCATCTCCTGCTGCTCACCCTGTGGCTTCCAAGGGCGCAGAGGGGTGAATTCCTAATGGGAACAGGCTTTTGTACAGTGCTGCTCACATTTTGGATCTCATCCTTGGTTTTATCTCCACAGGTTTTGTGGTGGCCTCTATTTGGATATCAAGAGGAAGCTGCCCTGGTTCCCAAGTGACTTCTATGAAGGCTTTCATATCCAGTCCATTTCTGCCATCTTGTTCATCTACCTGGGCTGCATCACCAACGCCATCACGTTTGGGGGTTTGCTTGGGGATGCGACAGACAACTACCAGGTGGAGTCCAAGGACAGGGGTCACTTTGGCTTAGCAAAGGCAAATGGGGATGAGATGGAATGGAGCGGGTTCTACTCCCACGTGCCATGCCAATCTTTGATGCTAGGGGTGGAAATTCATTCCCAAGTCATAGAATAGAATCATAGAACTGCTCAGGTTGGAAAAGACCTTAAAGATCATCAAGTCCAACCACGCTTTAAGAACCCACCACTAAATCATGTCCCTGAGCACCACATCCAGATGGTTTTTAAACACGTTCAGGGATGGAGGCACAACCACCTCCCTGGGGAGCCCATTCCAGTGCTTAACAACCCTTTCTGTAAAGAAGTTCTTCCTGATATCCAACCTAAACCTCCCCTGGGGAGGCTGTCCCCAAATACTTGGAAGATGGGAAAGCTCGTATCAGCGACAATACCAAGAGCAAGGGAACGTGATCCCAAGCCACCCTGTATGAGTCCAAACAGGAGTCCTTAATTCCCATCTCTACCTGGGGTATCCCTGGGGATGTAACCTGGCAATGCCCCAACATAACCCTGGGTTTAATCTGTTCTCAGGGTGTCATGGAGAGCTTCCTTGGCACAGCAATGGCAGGTTCCATGTTTTGCCTCTTTGCTGGGCAGCCACTCATCATCCTCAGCAGCACCGGCCCCATCCTCATCTTTGAGAAGCTGCTCTTTGACTTCAGCAAGTAGGTGCTGAGTGATGCTAGAGGGATTGGGAACTCTCTGTTACCGGGACTGGGTCTGACCCCCAACCCATTGCATGTTCCTGGGCTGCTCTCATTTTCTGCCTGCTTTCAGAGGCAACGGCATCGACTACATGGAGTTCCGCCTCTGGATCGGCCTGCACTCTGCCCTACAGTGCCTTATCCTGGTGGCCACTGACGCCAGCTTCATTATAAAGTACATCACCCGCTTCACAGAGGAAGGCTTCTCCACCCTCATCAGCTTCATCTTCATCTACGATGCCATTAAGAAGATGATAGGGGCCTTTAAGTACTACCCCATCAATTCGGACTTCAAGCCGGACTACGTGACCATGTACAAATGCGAGTGCGTTGCTCCTGACCCAGGTGAGTACAAACCTTTCTCAGTGCTGGATGGGGATGGTGAGGGGGAGGTGGGTGCCCCCAGGGGGTCCCGCTGTAGGTAGATTCCAACTGGATCATCAGCCAGACATTCAATGAGCTACCGGTGAGAATGGGGCAGAGACTTCATCATCCTCCTCTGGGGGGTGATTTTGGGCAAGGTGATGGAAATGGAGCCTCATCCCATGGCCAAGCATGTTAGTGCTTGCTGGGATGTGTTGGAGAGCCTGGAGCAGCTGGACCTGGATGGATAAAAAGAAAAGATGGAAAGAAAGATTTTCTTTTTTTTTTTTTTTTTTTCTTGGATCACTGGTTCCACCCTGCTGCCAATGGAAACCTCTTTCCAGAAAACACATTGAGTCCTTTCCTGTTTCTGGAATGCCATAAGGATATCCCAATGGGGTTTGGAGAAAATCTTGGACTGTTTTTCTTGTTTTCTGTTTGTTTGTTTTCCTCTCTTTTTTACTCCTTTTCAAAAAAGGAGAGGCCACAAGGCTCTGAGCAGGCAGTCTTTTGGCATCTCCTCTGGTTTTGATCCAGTTTCTACTAAGAGGAAGAAGCTGCAATTTCTTATCAAAGCAAGCTCTGCTTTGGGGGAAGTGAAGCAAAGACATTCTCCAGACATAGCTTTCTCTGATGGTGAAGAGGACTATAATTCAGAGTTGCCCTAAAAATTATTCTGTTTGCCAGCAATGCCTCTATTTGCTCCTGGATAGATGTGCAATGATCCCACATCATGCAGCTCAAACACTCCCAGTGATGGTCCCAGTTTGGGGATAATGCCAGTGACCACCTTCTCTCAAATGAGCCAAATTTATTTAAAAAGTAGAAAAGCAAATGATCTGTGGGACACATCAGCTGCAGGTGGAGAAGAAAAAGAAGGGCGACAGCAAAGAAATAAAAGCTTCCAACACCTGCCGTATAACCTGCCCCAGTGCATCCATCACTTCAAGATGAGATCTGACATGCCATGATGGAAATAGCATTCAATCCCTTGTTTGGTTGGGTTTTGTGGTGGTTGTTCTTTTGACTCAATCCCCATTTACTCACCGTGCACTGAATGACTCGATCACATCGGGTTTTGGATGGAAGCTCCCAGCGATGGCACTGTCTTTTTGGAACCCAGACTCTCCCAATGTTGGCCAGCTTAGCCCAAGTGCAACCCCCAGGGCTGAAACATCCCAGCCTCAGTGGGGAGTGGTCTCTCCCTTCCAGAGCCCCCACCCCAGCCTCTGACCAGAGCAAGCCCCGCTGTTGGCACCAAGAGCCATCTACACCACCCCAAACCAACCTCTGGGCAGTCCGGCCCTTCTTCCTCACCTTTGCTGCCCTGGGCACCAAAGCAATGATGGATTTTCCATTCCTCTAGATATTGAGAAGTTGTGTTTATTCTCCCCTCCATACTCTTTTTTTTTCTTCTTCTTTTTTTTTTTTTTAATAGTTCTGATTTTTTATTATTATAACTGATTTGTACCATATTTGTCTCTGCTGCACACATCAATTTGGGCTGATTTCAATCTCAAGTGAGTATCACCTTCTAAATATTAAAGCTCTTTTAATATTTGATACTCGTACTCCCCCCATGGGGCTTTTGTTGTTATTTTTTTTTTCATGTATTTTACTTTTCTCTCTGCTCCAATAGAAGGGTTTATGTAGAGCCTTTACAGGTTCCCATGTAAGATACTGCCAATGCTACACCACTCTTTGGGTTGTAGAAGTAATAAAGAAAGAAAAAGATCTGATTTCTGGAAAAGCAAGAGATTATGGAGGGAAATAATAATGATAACAACAACAAAAAAAATGTTTTAATGCTGTGAAAAGGGCTGGGTTTGCCAGCACTGCTTCCTGGAGCCTGGTTCCAGCAGCCCCCAGCGTCTCTGCTTCTAACCCAGCAATTGCTTCTCCTTCATTAATCCTCTGCACCCGGGAAGGCTGCAGCAAGGTGGAGCAGCCGAACTCCCACCTGACCACAGGAAGAGGATGGACCCCAGGGATTGGGGGGGAGAGCAATCCCAGACTCCATGTAGTGCAGCACGAGGAGCTCCCGACACCGCGGAGCTGCATCGCCCGAAGAGCGGAACCTCCCTTTGTGCTGGAGGAGAAGGTGCCATGGTTAGAGGGAAGAACCCAGCAGGTTGCCTTTTGCTGATTGCTTTGCAGTGAGCCGCAAAAACATCTCCCTAAAAAAAAATAATATATATATATATATATACACATAAAATAACGCCAATGCCAAGCTATGCCGACAAATTGGGCGTTACTGGGTGCCACCTCTCCAAAATGGACAGGCTGCTTTCTTGGTCTTTATTTTTCCCCCCTTCCACCCTTTGGATTTCATCTCTGCCTTGGGTGGCTCCAGGAGGAGTGCATGGGATTAATCAGGGAGAAGTTACTGTGGGGTTAGAAACAGGGTGTGCTCCCCAAACTTTGGTCAGCCCTTGGGTGTCAACCGCTGCACGGGGCTTCAGAGGATGTGCTTGGCCCCACATTTGCTTTTCCACCCCCTGGTCCAAGCTGAGCCATGCTTCTCTGGCCAATTTTTAATGCAGGAACCTCTCTGTTAGCCAAGAACCTTAATAACAAACTTCTTTCCTGCAGCCAACATGACACTGTTCGATGCTTCAGTTCCAGTAGCACCAAACACCACTAACGTGTCTCTGGTAAGCGGGGTTGTGTGCTCCCGGTGGGGAGGTGTGGCATGGCTGCACTGGGGGATGACACCCGGGTTGAGGTTTTTGGGAACACTTTGCAATGATTTGGGCTCACAGTTTGACTCGGCAGCACCAAATTCCCACCTTTTAACCCAAATTAATGGCATCTCTGGGGTCCTCCCACGGTTATGGGGTTGGAGCAGCTCCCATTGGAAATGCCCCCTCCTTGTACGCTACCATTGCTTAACACTAATTTTGATTTTCCTTTTTTTTGGGGGGGGGGTTCTCCCCAGTACAATGCTATTAACCTCACAGCTCTGGATTGGACTCAGCTGAGTAAGAAGGAATGTCTCAAGTACGGCGGCAGCTTAGTGGGGAAATCCTGTAAATTTGTGCCCGACCTGGCCCTCATGTCCTTCATCCTCTTCTTTGGGACCTACTCCATGACGCTCACCTTGAAGAAGTTCAAATTCAGCCGCTACTTCCCCACCAAGGTAAGAACAGCACCGATATCTGCAGGATTTTACCCCAATCTTTCCCAAAGGTAGGAAAAATGGGAGCTGCCGGTCTCCTTGCTGGGTGAGAAAATAAATCCGTGTTTCTCTTTTACAAGAAAAGGAGATGTTGGTATCAATAAAGATAATCCTCTCCAAGCTTTCAGATGCTGCTTGGGCTCTTGCGTGCTGGGTATCCCAATGCCATGAGATGCAAAAGGGGGAAAAATGCTTTTTGTGAGTTATGCCCATCCGTGCGCAGAGCTGGAACGCCAAGGGGAAGCATCAGACACGGGAGCAAATTCCTCCATCCCATTAACTGCCCTTTCTGCCCCCGTCTCCCATCTGCCTCCAGGTCAGGGCCTTCATTGCTGACTTTTCCAATGTCTTCTCCATCCTGCTGTTTTGTGGTGTGGATGCCTGTTTCGGCCTGGATACCCCGAAGCTGCACATCCCCAGTATCATCAAGGTTTGGCCGCACTGCTGTGGTCTGTGGCTCTCCACTGCTCTCCCTTCAGCTTCTCAGTGCTTCTGGGGGGGCGTGATGGCTCCCTTCTTCCTTTTGAGGCAAAAAACGTGGTGTCTAAGCACTTTCTGAAAGACTGCTTGGCGTTTCTGGGGGAATATTCTAATTCTGTGACTTTTCTTCCTTCTTTTTCTTTCCTTTCCCCTCTCTCTGTTCTTCCCACCTCTCACTCCGGCAGCTCCGTAAGCTCATTAGCGATTTCTCTATCTTTATGTCCATACTAATGTTTGTGGGGCTGGATGTGCTTTTCGGACTGAACACCCCAAAGCTCCAAGTGCCTACTGACTTTAAGGTAAAAAGCAATAAATCCCTTTCTGGAAGTGTTGCTGAAAACATCTCTTCCCCATCAGTGGTGTGGGAAAGCTGTGCGAGGGCAGCTCGGTCCAGATGAGCATCTGGGGAGTATTTTGGGCTGCAACACGTGGCTACAGGGGTGGATGAAGATAGGATAAAGTGATGCTCATAAGGAATGGGGTGTGAGGTGATGTGGGGCTTGCCAAAATTTCCAAGCTTAGGATTCTTCTCGGCTGTGGCATGCAAACTGCTCTCTCCCGCCAGCCCACGCGTGTGGACCGAGGGTGGTTTGTCTTTCCCTTTGGGAAGAACCCATGGTGGGTGTACCTGGCCAGCGCGCTGCCTGCCCTGCTCGTCACCATCCTCATCTTCATGGACCAGCAGATCACAGCCGTCATCGTCAACAGGAAGGAGCACAAGCTGCGGGTGAGTCGGGATGCACCCTCACGTGGGATCGTAGAATCATGGAATTTGAGTTGGAAGGGACCCCTTAAGGGTCATCTGGCCCAACTCTCTTGCAATGAACAGATCCATCAGTGCTCAGAGCCCTGTCCACGGTCATAGAGCAATAGAATGTCTTTGGTTGGAAGGGACCTCAAAGATCATTTGGCTCCGACCCTCCTGCCTAGTGCAAGGTTCCCAACCACTAAATCAGGCACCAGATCAGGCTGCCCACAGCCCTGTACAGCATGGAATGGGTCATCACCACTCTGGGCAGCAGTGCCATGGCCTCAATGTCCTCTCGGTGAAAAATTTCCCCCTGACATCTAATCTAAATCTCCCTTCTTGCACTTGGCCATACTGAACCTCATTAAGTTCCCATGGGCCAACTTCTCAAGCCTGACCAGGTCCACCAGGATG
>JAOWBP010004587.1:2849972-2862192 GCA_028571105.1 Tragopan temminckii
TTCCACCCCATTTGGGCACCCCCGTCCTAAATGAACACATTTCCGACCTTTCCCCCCCCAAAATCAAGCGCCCACCCCCACGCCTGCGTTCACCCCGGAGCCAGCGGGTAAAGAAACGAGAGCACACAGAACTTCGGTTTGATTTCTTTTTTTTGTTGTTGTTGTTTTCTCTTTTTTTTTTTTTTGTTTTGCATTTTTTTTGAAGGCTGCTCATAGAGGTAGCACAGAAAGATCGCTTTTGGCCTCTGAACATCGAGAAACTCTTTTCCCAGCTGCTCCCCCAGCCTGGAACCTCAGCACACGGCTCCACAGAGGGGTTTTCTGTTTGCTTTTTTTTTGTTTTGTTGTTTTGAAACAGTTTCTTAAAGACAAAGAGAGGATGACTTTGTATTCAAAGACTACCAAAGTGTATATTTGATATCCACATGCAAAAAAAATAATAATATATATATGCATAAATCAAGAACTCGGCGTCCTACCTTTAAATAAGGAAACGTACAAAGTCGGCTATGTTTGTGCAAAATATTAATTTGCTAAAATATTTTACATAATCAGTACATGTAAATGTAGAAATCGATTTAAAAAGGAAAAAAAAAACCAAACAAAAAAAACAAACCAAGGAGCTGGTTGGTAGAATTCGTCACATTTTCAGTGAGTTGTAAGGGGGTTTTCCTGCAGCAGCAGAGATGGGGACTTCTCTGCCATCAGTGTGATGGAGGCACCCGTTCACACAATGCAAGGTTGGGTCGGTGGGCACTGATGGCAGTGCGGGGGAATGGAGGTCGTAAGGCAAAGACTGAACAAATGTACGGGTAGAAAACGATGTAAACTAAGAACCCGGCCTCCAAAAGAGCCGCTCTGATGGGAGGGGAGGGATGGACGCTCTGTACAAGAGGCTCTTTGAGAAGAGGGCTGTGCAGAAGCTGAGGGCGGAGAGCCTCCAGGACCCACACAATTTTGGCTTTTTTTTTTTTTTCTTTTTTTTTTGTACAACAGCTTTTATAATACATTGTAAATCGTTCGGAATGCAAACCCCAACCGCACGCTGCTCCCGAGGAGAAAAAAAAAAAAAAAAAAAAAACAACAGCAAAACAACAAGTTTGACATTGTGCAATTTGCTGCCCCCAAGTTTAAGTGGCAGTAGTCCCTGCAATTTGCTGTGTTTCAACAGTGGATCGTTAAGAAACACATCTAGAAAAGAGGAAAAGAAGGCAATGGTTGGCAGACATCCAGCATCTCGTTTTTTGTGTTTTTTTTTTTTTTTTTTTTAAACAACGTGGATGACAACTTCACGATTAAAAATGTTTTTTTTCTTTTTTTTCTTTCTCTCTCTTAAATAAATACATTGCATCTGATGCTTGCACTGACTTGATCTGACACATCTTTGTCACGCTGCTCGAGCCCCACCAGCACCCAGCTGCAGTGTTGGGTTCTCACTGCGTCTCAAATCCTGCCACTCGGTACCCGGCCTGGTTTGTCAGCACGCTGCCATTCTGCCCCTGTGGGGGCTGCACGCTGTAGTTTGCTCCCATCCACGCTGCTGATGACTGTGTCTGACTGTTGGGGGGGAAACAGTGCGTTAAGGAATGACACATTATAGGGGATGGAAGGGACATCTGGAGATCCGCCCCCCACAAAGCAGTTTCTTTCTGTTGGTTGTGGTCTATCGAGGCAGGCAGACCCCAGAAGGCCTTTGCTATTACTGCTTAAAAGCTGATAAATTAGCGCTCTGTGTCCCTTCCTTCCCTTTGCATTTAGTGTCTGAGTCAAGTCTTTGAAAGGGTAGATAATAGCAGGACAAGGGGAAATGATTTTAAGTTGAAGGAGGGAAGACGTCAGGGGGAAGTTCTTTACTATGAGAGCGGTGAGGTGCTGGAACAGCTGCCCAGAGAGGCTGTGGATCCATCCGTCCCATCCCTGGAGGTGTTCAAGGCCAGGCTGGATGGGCAACCTGCTCTAGTATTAAATGTGGAGGTTGGCAGCCCTGCCTGCTGCAGGGAAATTGGAGCTTCGTGATCCCTGAGGTCCCTTCCAACCCAAACCGTGCTATGATGATTCTATGATCTGAGACAGCCGTTACCAGCGTTGAGTGACAACAGCAAAACAACACAATTTCACACTGGCAGCAACAATGAGCAGACTCCACATTTGGCCAGAAGGCGATGTATCAAAGCTCAACATTGTTTGGAAGATAATTTGAACAGGAAATAACAATTCATGCGCTGCTGCCCCAACAAAGCTATACGAGGAGAGCTCTGCTATGTATTCCTCAGTATTTGTATACCACATCCATTGTTACACCTAACAACTTCACATGCTGCAGCCTCAGAACATCACCTCCCTCATAGAAAAATCCCTGGGACGTGACTTCAAGCATGGGAAAGTGTGGAGCATGTACTCACTTGAAGCCCTGCTGGTTCCACGCCTGCCCGTACATCCCATAGGCGGGGACCTGCCACCCGTTGGGCACGTACTGCCCCAGCTGTGCGTTGCCATACCACTGCCCCCACTGCCCGTAAGCCTGAGGATATCCAATTTGATTCTGCAAGGACAAAATGTGTTAGGCACTGCCTGAGAACACAGCTCATCTGCTCACAACGCACCGCGCCTGCACGCCTGCCTTGGATTGGAAGCTTACAGGTGAAATAACACTGAAATGGAAACACAGATATCTAGCAGGACATTCTTCGGAGAGCATAAGTGTTTCATTAGTAAAGACCCCCAGAGCTTTGCTAATGAACTGTGTGGGGTCTTTGCTTTCTCAAAGCCCAGAGCCTCCTCACTGAGGCCCAGGAAAGAGGAACAGCAGCATTATTTCCTTCCATGGTACAAAGCTATGCCATGTGCAGGACAGCCTCCAGCAAGTCTGCTTCAAAATTCTACCTCACCATTTTTTCCTTAATAAGATTTCAAAGGATTTGTCAACCACTTTAGAGAAACACCCAGTGATGAAATAAAGAGCAGCCCCACGTCAAACTACCATATGCAACAACAGCCACTCAGCAGGTTTCTATTTAGGACTAATGTCACACAACCATATTTGACACGAGAGGAGGAGCAATTCTGACCTGCTGCACCGGGCTGACCATGTCAGGCGTCTCCTTCCCCCAGTAGCACTTCACCACGTGGCCTTCTATAGTTGTCCCATTGACAGAAACGATGGCGTGTGCGGCGCTCTCGTGAGAATTAAACCTGTTGGGATAGAAATGGTGCCAATAGGAACGATACTGACAGTACTACAGCCAGGCTGAGAACTCTGCTGCAAAGCACAGCCTCTAGTTAGGCATACAGCCACTCCTTTTTATTAAATTCTTCCACTTGTTGTGTAAGTGCGTGACAGCCTACCGTACAAAGGAGTAGCCTTTATCTGGGAAGACTCGGATTTCCATTATCTGTCCGAATGGAGAGAAGGTCTGGCGCATTAACTGCTCTGCAACAAGAAGCAGCACAACACCAACATGAGGTCACACAGCGTTATCCGGAGTCATTCCATGTGACAACGTGCTCTGGGGACACAATACCTGTCAGGCCTGAAGTGACACCTCCACAGTACACGGTGCAGTTGCTGGGACTGGACTGATTGACCACGTCATCGTAAGACAGTTGTTTGGTGTTTGCTTAAAAGAGATTTGCAAGAGTTTTTCAGTTCATCACACACGTGTCATGGAGCAGTTCTGATCCCATCCTAAGAGTGAGGAACCGTGCTGACAGAGCTGGTGACAAATGCTGAGCACAGTCAGCATTTTCACTTGGGTTTGTCTGGCTGCCCACAGCTACCCGTTCCTATTTAGGATAGGCTGCTAATGACAGGGACACTGCTGTGAAATTAAGTTCACATGTCAAACTTATTAAGATACACCTAATTTCCAGTCTCTTTCATGGAAATGCTTTAATACAGCCCTGCTGGCTTTGAATCACAAAAGGAAGCCATAGTCCAAGAGAGTGAAGTTAAAACAACCCCATAGTCATCCCAGCTGTCCTGACAGAGAGCAGCTTTCCAGAGCATGCAGAGCCAGCAG
Organism: Tragopan temminckii; assembly: GCA_028571105.1. NCBI lineage: Eukaryota > Metazoa > Chordata > Aves > Galliformes > Phasianidae > Tragopan > Tragopan temminckii. The sequence continues at coordinate 2,853,992 of JAOWBP010004587.1, forward strand.
GAAGCCCTGGGTGGCAGTGAAAATACAGCTGTTCCAGCTCAGGTAGTTGATCTACTCCCGATTTTGAATCAAGAATCTTTGCTTTTGAGCACCCTCTCCCACAACTACCAAACGCCTGGAGCTCATAATTCTCTTTTCCTCCCTGTGTGTGTGGTATAAGGTTTGCTTTTGCACGTGCAAACACTCACATTCGTATGTACTCTTTGGAGCTGGAGGTTTTCTTGTTGCCCAGTTTGTTCTGATTTGCCTTCCACCAAGCCACTGGCCGCCCATCTGCTGAATAGCATTCTCTGCATCCTGTCCACAAGAGAGAGAAAAAATATTCACTTACTCCACAAAGACACTGCTGGGTCACCGTGGAAGCCAGAGCATTACCAATATCCCTAACCAAGAAGGAACGCCTGAGTAGCACAACTCTCCATCCAGGCTCACTGCTTGGTTTTCTTCCCCACCTCCCACACCCATGAGAATCAGCAGGTTACAAAGCCACCCTTACCCTCAGCACGAGGGGAAACTGAGGAAGCTTCCTTCCTGGGGAAGCCAGGAGTAGATGGGGATCAAAATTACTCCTCTTCTGCAGCATGTGCTGAAGATTCCCCCCCCATTTCCAGACCGTGCCACAGCTTACCCATTTATTGAAGAAGGAGACGAAGCCATAGCCTTTAGATTTCCCCGTTGCCATGTCCTTAACCACCCGTGCATCTCTAGAAAGCAGAAACAAGAGCCAGTTCAGCACCTCACAAAGCCGGCCCGACTAAACTCGAGTCACACTTACAGCTCATTTTCACCTTCCACCTTTACTAAAGTCAACTGTTTATTGCACCAGCAACACAGTCAAAGCAAACGGCTTCGTTTCTATACAGAACTTTACTACTGCTTTGCCAGGTGGTAGCAAAATTAAACTTAATTTCGTAAACATGCAAATCAATAGCTTCTCTAACAAAGGTAGGTACTTTACGACAGTTGTTTCCGCTTCAAAACGCTTTTACATACTGTTAAAGCACAAAGCATGGTCAAAGCAGCTATTCCAAAGGATCACTTAAGCCACTAACATTAGCTGAATGGCTCTCTTTAACCATGCAATCGTTACACTCAGCTCCTTTGCCAACACATTCTACCTACTCATTCAAAATATTAAATAGAAAAAATGAAAAAGAGAGGAATTAAAAGGCATACGTCGCCTGTTAACTGAATTCTTTAATTTTCTCTGGTCAATTCGTTACCCCCTTTTGGGACTGTGGGCAGCTGTAAATTTTGAGAGATTGACATTTTCAGAAATTATTGAAGAAAACACCGAAACATTTACGTTTTAAACTACACATTACAAATAACTCAAAGTGCATTTGTACAATAGCAATCATACAGGACTGATTGGAAACTACAAGATATTAAAAGAAAAAAAGAAAAAAAAGAAAAAAAAAGAAAATATTTATAAAAGTAAATAAGAAAACTACAACGTTTGTCCACTGTGAACTGTAGCTTGTAGTTAGCCATGGCAATTCTGTCCATTCTTCAGAGACACTCTGCAAAATAACCAGAGCCCTATTATTTGAGATTGAGTTAAGAAGAGAACCCAGCTACAAGAGCTAAACCCCCACTCATGGAAAGCCACTCTACAGCACTTCTCAGGCAATTTGTGTCCAGGTTAGCCAGGGGCTGGGATGCTCTCCAGGCCACCCCTCCTCCCCCCCACACGTAACAAGCATTAAAGAACAGAAAGCAAAACAGAAAACCAGTCAGCAAGTCATGCAATGGAACTTAGGTCTGCATAACATGATAGGGTTCAGAGAAACTAGTGTAACATGGGCACAACATTTAGCATTCCGAGACTGGCGAGAGGAGTCACAATGAAGAGGGGGTTTGTTACACCACTTTATTAAGCCTCACAGTAACTGCAAATGCTGTATCATGAGCTCATCGTGGTACATGTAAGCCTACAGCACTGACCCGAGGTAAATACCTCTTCCAACGCCAGCAGTGTTATTTCTTTTCTGTTTGCAACACCTCCCCCCTCCCTCTTGTTTCGTTTCTCCTTCCTGGTCTGAATTTGGGTAGGACAAATTGCCTGAGAAGAGCCATGCTGGTACTCCTAGCTGGTTTGCTCTCAACAGCCTAAAGAGGGAGGGGGGGGAAGAACTCATCTCTACTTACCCTCAACTGAAAACTTTGAAAATAAGACTTGAGAACAAGTGAAAACATGCGTACAGTAAGCAGAAAAGGAAACCACAATGAACGTGTGCTTTTACAGTGATTAAAAAAGTTCAGATGCAATGAATTACCAACATTTCTTTATGTGCTAATCATGCAGTAGTTCAACCTTGGTTTCATATATATATATATACATAAAAAAGAGCTCAGTTTAACACCAACGTTAAAAAAAATAATAATAAATCAGGAAATATTCCACTAGCACATTTCCAGAAAGGAGTCACTGATGAGGAACAGATTAGGTCAAATAGCTTCAATCGACTGCTGATGAGATGGCAGCAGTGTTTTTTTGGGTTCAGTTCCATCAACAGAAAACCAAGGCCCCTTCTGCTCTCCCTAACCCCTCCATTTTGGGAACAGGACTTTAGAGAGTCGTAACAGGGACGATTTCTTTTTGGCCTGTCCATTTAAGGCAGGGCAAGTCGCCAAGTTTTCAGCCTGCTAGCTCTACAGCTGCGTGCTGAGCACCTCAAAAGCAGCAGCTTGCTTGCCTTCTCCCCACCCCAGCTGGGAAAGAGTCCTGATGCTGTGTCCTAAAGGACTTTGCTTTTGGGAGTTGTGTTTGCTGCTTGTTGGAAGGCACCTGAGGAACCCAGAGCTGAAGCAGCTAGGGAAAATTCCTTCATAGCTCCACCACATTCACACCGACGCAGCTGCCTGCTGCTCCCTGCCTTTCCTACTCATTCCAGCAGCAAAGTGCCAGTGCAAACCCATTTTAGAGTCCCTCGGCCCTTCCATCCACACTGCATTTGGCCACGAGGATAAACTGACTCTGCTTAGGAGTCTGACCCTCTGAGTTTCCTAAGGGATATTAGTCGAGATTTAGAGTTCTCTGAAGTGAGTGACATTCAGATCACATGGTTTTTCTTAATTGTATCAAAGAGGAAATCAAGCTGGCATTAACAAGAGTAACACACTGGACTCTGAGGGAAAAACAAAAAAACAAACTTACTTCAATTAAAGGCTGCACTACACAACACTCCAAAGCACTCTACGTTCTCTTACATCACCATCAAGAAACTTCAATGTCCAGTACAGACAACACTACAAGGAAAATTAATGGTTTACATTTGGAGGATGGAAAGAACGAACTGCTCCTTACTCTGCTACACCCTGAGTCCAACAGACTGGCAGGCAGAGCTGCAGCCACCGTTCCCCCTTGGTAACACGTCCTCTTGTCACACCATTGCTCCGCACAGCCTATGAGTGTGACTCCAAGGACCAAAGATGCCCCGTGGTTTTGGCCAAACACCTGGAGGCCACTGGAGCTGCAGCCTCTGGGTGCCACGAGGCTGAAAAGGGTTCGTTTTGTGGGGGGATGGGAATTTTAACTGCCATAAATGGCTGATGCTGTTGAAAACCCAAAGCCTCATGAGGTGTGAGCATGCAAACGGGCTCACTCACAAACCATACAGCGTGATGCTGACGTGACTGCAGAGAGGGCAAGTTAAACGTGTAACCCCACATTCAAGGAATCATTTTTTTCCAGTGTTGCTTTGCTAAACAATGTGAGGAGTATGAAACCAAAGCATGTCATATGCAACCTTTCTAGGAAAGCAGAAGAAGCTTCTAGAAAGAAATCTCTTTACACAGCCCTGCTTAATGCTCAACCATTCAGAGTCCGGGCGCTGTATGAACAGATGAATTTGTATTCCTGCACTGGGTCAACTTTTGGTTTTTACTTACTGAAATAAGAGGCTGCCTCCATTTAGGAGAGAGAGCTTTTAGTTCATTTATCCTATCCAATTACTTACGATATTCTTCCAAACGGCGCAAAAGCTGCTTTTATATCTTCAGTTGTAATTTCGGGACTGAGGTCTCCAACAAAGACATGGAAATGGTCTTTTGGGGAAAAAGAGAAAAAAGGATATCAGGCATTCTAATGCAGGACATGTTGGGAACCTAGCTAAGATGCCCGACTGAACACCACAGGATGTGTAGAACAAATCAAAACAATACCTTGCATCGCAACCGTCTGCTGCTAAAGAATTTGAGCTCTCAAAAGCCAACAGTTTTGGTTGCTCAGCCATTACACCACGTGAATTCAGTGTGTGTGAATCTGGTGCAAGTGAACTGAGACTGAAGGCCTTCGGGTGGTCAGTGAACACCCCTGAGAGATTTCATTCTATGTTTAAGAAGATACAATTACCTTGTGAAGGCTGTGTGCTGACAACGGTACTACCTGATGACAAAGATTACATTTGTTCTTAAGTTCATTAACACAAACACATCCAATAATATCTCAGGATTATGAACAAAACATTACTGAGTGTAACTGTATGATGCATAGGGTTCATGTTTCAAAACTACCCGTGCAAATGAAAGGATCACTCCATGCCTGAGGGACACTTACTGCTCGTGTCTTTCTTCTGGCTGCTGGGAGTCGTTGCCCAGTTCACTTTGACCTCCTGCAAACATCAGTTGGCCATCAGTTAGATCAAGCACATCACAGCTGAGCACAGATACCACCAGCACTTCATTCTGATACTACGGGGAAGCCAGGCATGCAAGCTGGGTGAAAGCTTCTATTTAAGACACATTTCTTGGGTGTCCTGCTTGGCTGGGTGGGGTTTTTCTTGCAGGGAGAGGGGAGTTCAATGAAGCACCTAACATCTGCACTGTATCCACTTCCTCTCAAGTGCCATTATCCCACACCAGCTGAGACAGCCCGTGCTCTCCAGCTCCAACTCACCCTGTAGACATGACAGCTTACCTTACCCATTATCTTCCGGCCATTCATGGCAGCCAGTGCCGAAGCCGCATGGCGATGCTCATAGAACTCCACAAAACAATAGGGATCATTTCCAGCTGTCTGATAGAAAAGAGAAAGATTTGTGACCACCAGCCCTTCAAACTGCCTCATTATCACTCTCAGTGCCTTATCCATGAAATCTGAACATCTCCAAACAAACAGGCTTTGTTACTGCAGGCCAAGAACAAACACAACACGCTAACAACACTCCATGAGCATTCAGCTCCACTTTAAAAAGGTTAAAGTTGGCCGAAAAGAACTTTTCCAATCTAATTTACAATGTCTGTATGTTATTAACCCGTCCTATCCCATTCAGAATGTCCACTCATCCTTAAATAGTATCAGGTATGAGTCAGAAAACATCACAACGTTTGTGATGGTGACCTCCCACCCCCATCTCATCCCCAAAATTTGGTCATGTCATATTGCCAGAAGGATCCTAAAAAGCACAAGAAGGACCTAAAGCCACTCACTATAAGGAGAGGAGAAATAATAATTAACTGAAGTCTCTTACATCCATTATCATTTTGCAGTTTTTGCATGGTCCAATCTGGCTGAACAGCTGGAGGATCAGAGCTTCTGTCACATCTCTGGACAGGTTCCCCACGTATCTGTAAGGTGAAAGGAAAGGTCAGAAGTGCAGATGTTCCTACAGGAGGGGGATGCAGAGAAAAGTGATTTTAAGGGCATGTCAATAAAGCAGCAACCCTCTCGATGCACGAATTGCAAGAGCCACAACTAGCAGGAGCTCTTGTTCTCTCCCTTTTTAAACATTAGCATGGTGTGGATAATAAATAAGCCGAGGCACCAGGCAGCAACACACTCTCATGTGATTTTTCTAGGGCTGAGCTTACAGCAGTTTCCTTGTAAGTGCAGGTCCGTGCCACGACCTTTGCACTAAGGCTGCATTTTCACCTCGATAAGCAGGCAGCTGCTGCACGAAGCATTCCCTGCCTGCAGGTTGGGTTTAGCTGGAAAGCAGAGGATTTGGCTAACAGATCCCTTGGGAGCACCAGGAATTTCTGCACGGCTGCAGCCCTCTCAAAATGCAATAACACACGTATGCAGAGATAAATATGTACACATGTGTAATTATGACCTGTGTAACTACACACTAGGGATCCTACACGCCTCTGCTGCCCGCTCTGTGTGGCAGCACGTCTGAAGAGCTTTCTCCAACCCACAAGCTGCCAAACCACAATAAAAGCACAGCAATACCACCAAGTGGGCTCGGATTTAGGGGAAAAAAACAGAGCTGCACCCCCCTCCAGCAACAAAGTGGGCTGTTTTCCCCCATGTACTCAGCAGCAAGCTTAAGCCACGCTCTCTGTGCTGCACTTAAGCAGTTTAAACACACTCAAGCTTCAGTAAGCATCTGCAAGTTTCTTTGCAGCTCTGCTCTCCCAACCTGAACCTTGGCCTGCACCGCTGCTTAAGAAATAAGTGCCAGGCAATGGGACTGGGGCCAGCCCCACCAGCAGCAGGGATCTCTCCTGCACGAGTCTTCCTGCATCTTTCCCCTCTCTGCTTTCTATTTGGATTCTCAGGCGTTGCTTCTTTGCAGGTCACACATAAGGCAAATCACGCAGACAGTTCCATCTATCCAGGGCAGGTTGATCAATCTACGTCTTCTTGAAAAGCACTCCCAAACTAGTGGGTGTTTGCACTCCCTCATCTTTTTATAAACACAAAACAAGTCCAAAGTGCACGTATTTGAGAAGCATACGGGTAAACTACAAACAAGAGCTCTTTGTCAAGTTCAAAAACACCCCTCGCATTCACCACTGCTGGAGAGTGGCTTTCAAAGATGGTAACCGGCCACGTGGAAAGTGTTTATCCAGGAAAACATTTCCATGGCTAATATGGCTCATAACATCCTCCTGGATACCCAAGCACTGACATCTGCCCTGCAAGAAACGGGTTACATGGACATCACACCAACAGCACCTCATTTCCACCAGCACCTCCTATAGAAATGCTCGTCAATCACATCATTAACACACGTTTCAGAGCCACGCTGGCATGCAGCTGCATTTCAGCCTTCCAAGAAATCTATCCGAACCTCACACTGCGTAACTCAGCTCGTGACAATCCCTCTGTGTGACTCCAGAACGTCACGATTCGGAGAAAGGCAGCTCCTGGCATGTTGCTCAACAGCCAGCTCAGCAGAAACGCGGCCGTGCTTGTGCAACATGTGCTGCAGGATGGAGAATTCATTCCCTAGAGCACGAGTTGCATTCTGCTGAGACCACTGGCCTGCAGACAACAATTTCACTAGGAGGAAGGGGGAAAACATTCTGCTAAATAAACACACTGGCATGCCAACAGGTCTGACCCATGTTTGTGGATGCTAAGAATAGTTTAAGGACAACAGGATCATACATGTGCCCAAAACAGAGTAGCTGGCACAAGTCACGTAAGAACCTTGTTTTCCTTAAGTCACCCAGGGGCAAACTTCCCTCCTGCTTTAGCAAGATACCTTCCCCCCCCCCCCCCACTCAATGATCATAGAATAGCTTGGGTTGAAAGGGACCCCAAGGATCATCAAGTTCCAACCCCCTGCCACAGGCAGGGCCACCAACCTCCATATCTAATACTAGACCAGGCTGCCCAGGGCCCCATCCAACCTGGCCTTGAACACCTCCAGGGATGGACGGGGCATCCACAGCCTCTCTGGGCAGCTGTTCCAGCACCTCACCACTCTCACAGTAAAGAACTTCCCCCCGATATCCTGACAGTGTACATTCTTGGGCTGACAAAGATCACGACAGCAGAATATACAGGTAGAGGTGAATCCCAGGACTTCACCGAGCTCCGAACAGGGGAATCACTGCAGGCGGTGCCTGCCAGGTTAAGGAGGGAGCTGCACACCTCAGCTCAGCACCTCAGCTCTGTGTGTTCCACCAAAGCCTAAACACCTCCTGACAGTGATGGGCATCAGCTGCGTGAGCGGGGCCAGAAAGTTCCCTGTAATCAGAGGAGCTCTGTAAGCTTAGCAAGGCGAGGAGCTGCCCTACAGCCACTGTTAGCTGCTCCTTGGCTGTGAGAATCACAGAATGGCCAGGGTGGGAAGGGACCTCAAGGATCACGAAGCTCCAACCCCCTGCCACAGGCACAGCCACCAACCTCCACATTTCACAGCAGCCCAGGCTGCCCAGGGCCCAATCCAACCTGGCCTTCAACACCTCCAGGGATGGACGGGGCATCCACAGCCTCTCTGGGCAGCTGTTCCAGCACCTCA
>JAOWBP010004587.1:2914515-2927656 GCA_028571105.1 Tragopan temminckii
CCTTCCCTTCCCTTACCTTCCCTTCCATTCTCTTCCCATCTTCCTCTTACCCCCTTTTCTTTTCTCTTTCCCTTTCCTTCACATGAAGCATTTCAAACTCACCGCCCTAGCCCTCTTTATTCTTTTCTTTTTCTTTTTCTTTTTTTCACGAAAAAACAACAGAAGGAATCCCATTGCTAAGGGAAGCCCGAGTCATCTAAGATCTCAGTGTTGGACAGCAGGATCCCGTCTGCCCAAATCCTCCTGGATTCCTCTCTGGCCCATCTAACGGAGGCAGCACTGATTTTGCTCCTTTTTTCAGGAAACCAAAGCACTCCCCTTGCAGAAGTCCCCCTGCACACCTGGGCTGGCCGTACGGATGCACACAGCAGCGCCTCTTTGCACGGCTGCAATTTCTCCAAGCACAGGCTGTAATTTCCCCACGCCTTCCTCTGTGGTGCTGGTGGGATGAGTTGTTCCCAGGCTCTGGGTGCAGCCTGTCAGACACTCTGCAGCCACTGCTGTATTTTTATTCATTAAGGGAGTGAGCGGCGGAAACCGCCAAATGTCTCCCATGGTATCAGCGCACTCTTTTTAAGGTGATATGGGTCTGATCTCGTCAAAATTAATGGCTTATGGTTATTCATGCTATTATTCTTAATGGGGCCAAGCATATACTGTACCCAGAAAGAGGCAGCGCTTGACTTGTCAAAGATTTATGGCACATCACGACCCGGCTGGGATGACTGCAACATATAAAAACTTCATTGCTAATAACGATGCTGTGCTCAGAATAAAAAGGAATGGGGATGGAAAGGCACTGCAGGCAACCATGGATCCACCTCAAGTTGGTGGTCTTACAAGACCTCGGTTGACTGGAGGGTACAGCAAGAAGGGGTCAGCTAGGAGGTGGGCTTCAGGCTTTATGGCAACAGCCAGCCTTTTAGTTTGCATTTGCAAAGCAAATATTATTCTCATGTAACTTATGGTGCTGATCCGGCTTTCAAAGCAATATAGAGCCGTTTACAGAACCACTGAGCTCTCTACAGCTCCTTGAAAGGAGGGTCAGGTTGGATGTTAGGGAAAACTTCTCCATCAGAGTGTTTGGGGCACTGGAACAGGCTGCACAGGGAGTGGTGGAGTCACCATTTCTGGAGGTGTTTGAGAAATGTGGCACTGAGGGATGTGGTCAGTGGGCATGGTGGGGATGGGTTGGGGTTGGGGTTGATTCTGTGATGCTATGACATAGGATCAGACTCTTAGAACCACTGGTGAAGAAGTGCCTGCACCATGGGAGACAGCAGCTCAGGGATGTAATGGGATATCGAGTGAAGACAGCAGAGTTCAGGACATCACAGCATTATTTCACTGGTGTGAAATAATGAAATTCAGCCGAGCAGGGGAACCCCATCCTAATTAAAACTCAGATGCTGCAAACATTCGAGCACAGCCTAAACGATCATGGAGACGCTCAGTGAAACCACCAGGACTTCGGAGGACACAGACTGAAAATTGCCTTAATTAAATAAAAAGAAAGAAAAAAGCACAGGGATTTGTAAACATTGTGGGACTCCTGAATGCTAATTCCTGAGTGCAGAAAAAACCGTTCTCCCGTGCATTTATTAAAAACATATGTCTCTGCCCATTAGGCTGCAGAGAAAATGCTTGTTTGTTCTTTTGCTAGAAAGAAACGTTCCTCTGATTGCAAATAAATATTTCTGTAACAGAGGGAAACCTCCTAGGAAACAGTTTCCTCTAGAAGTGGGTTTGGGTTTTTTCTTTGCTCTAGGTGCATGATGTCTTATTTTTAATCAATGCATTCATTATGATTAGCCTGACAAATAAAGCATCCCTAACTCATAACAAGAACTGGGAAGAAATAGGAAAAGGGCAGCTTGGAACCACAAATCCGAGGCTTTAAAATGAAAAAAAATAAAAATAAAAAAAAATACAGAAATTTTGCCTAGTTTTGATGTCTTAAACACTCGGGTCCCCGGGTTCATTATGAGAAAAACGTCTCTACAACTGAAAGACTGAAAGGCATTGATCAAAGCGTTAATATTTCTGCATCAGAGCAGGAGAGAGATTTAAATTGCCATTAAACCCTAAGGTGAGCCTAACCTGCCCAATTATAGGGCTAACACCCCATGGCTCTGGGATCTGTGAAGTGTGTGTGTGTTTTAATGGGGATTTCGTGCTGGATTGGCAGTTCTGGAGCCTTGACTTTCCCATGGGCCAAAGAGGAGGTGGAATGAGGGCAGCTGAGTTAAATCCTGCATCACATCAGTGCTTTGATGGACTGCTGGCAGCGCTCCCAGCATGTGCTGGGACAACCTGAGATAAGCACATCAGTGTGGAACCTTGTTCACCAATGTTGCAGTGACCACACGTGTCTCGTTTCATTTGTCGTGTTCCAAATCTATTGATTTCGGTGCAAATCTCTTGGATTTGCTTTCATCCCAGCGAGCAGAAGCAGTTGCAAAGGGCCCACTTGTAACGGGGTGGCTCCATCCAGTTGGATGCAATGACCAGGGTCTGCTCCCACCCAAGGGCTTGGGATCACACGAGATTCCTTCAGGAGGAAATCGCAAGAGAAGACTCAAAGGACGCAATCAGTGGAGTCAACGCTCGCAGTCACAAGAATGCAAAACGAAATTATTTAGTTACATACGCTATTAGCAGCAGTTTATAAGCAAATCATTTTGCCCATTCATGCCTCAGGCACCCCATGTGCAAAGTTCTTTCTGAAAGCTCTTGAGAACCACCAATATAAATGGGTACTTATCATTGATTAGCGTGCTCTTTATCTCAGATCCAACATTGGTGCAGTGTTAACAGAGAACGCAGTGTTTCACATCAGTGGTGCAAGACTCCAGAAGACTTTCAAAAGAAAACGCTGAGCAGTATGGCACTGTTCTGTAAATCACAGACTGTGTCGGGAGTGAGCGTGTGTTTTCTGTGTGCCTACTGCGTGAAACATGAGCCAGAAAACCAGAGAAGATATTTAAAATTACAGGAGAGCGTAAGTCACATAGATGGGACAAAGGATCGGAGGATGAAGTCATCCTGGGGTATAAGGAATTGTTTTAAAGCTCAGTGTGCCCAAAATCGGATTAATCAGGCTGTCCTCAAGGGGCAATGTCTGAGTCCAGCGGGTTGGTATCAATCAGCAGAGACTTTTGATGTACCACCAAATTTTCCATGATCACCACCAAACTGACAAATGGACTACACTGTATTAGTTGTGTTTACCCATCTGCTATGGCTGCATCAATTTTCACGGCACCAGAGGGTTCCTGATGTGTGCCCATACATGTTGTACATCTGGAGGAGACCAGGTACCTACCAGCGACTCTCGACATTTCTCCTGCCAAACTCTTCTCCTTCCTGTCTTGCTTATAAATGACTCGGTTTTGAATGCAGTTATTTGAAGTGTGCTTCAATTAACTGAGATCTGGGGGATTCTTCTTCTTCAAGCTAATCAGAGATCACTGTGAGGGACCAGAACACCTCAAAGCATCCCAGAGAAAGGATGGGTACACATACGGTTTTACCAGCATGCCTCATGCCTTCAAACGTGGGTGCAAACCAATAAAAATCACAGCTCAAAACACAGGTATCTTTGTGCTCTGCCTCAGGTTCGGTGCTGGGGGATCTTGCTGATTGTAGCAGGGAGCTGGAATGAGGACCCTGGGAAAATTTACTGATGGCAATAAAATAGCATGCTGTCTTGGAACTGATGCACATAGCACAGCTCCTGGCTCGTGCTTTTTTCTTCTTGTAGGTTTTTCCATAAAGAAAGGAGCCCAAAGTCTCATGCAAACTGTTCCCACCGTGTGGACAAGTAGGGAAGATTTCAACAAATCACTGGAAATTGCAGGGGTTCGTGTGCCATCTGCATCCCTGAAAATGCAACAACCAACACTGAAAAATGAGTTTGTAGTCTCATCTGCTCCAAATGGAGAGGAAATTAATGCCAACAGCTTCTGCTGTGCGAAGGCTGCCCAGCCCAGCCACCAGCAAGCTGAATTTGGAGCCAGCTACCCCAGCGCCATGGGTTTTGGGTGGACAATGGGTGCCAACCTATTGCATGTTTTAAGACCACACAGCACAGCCAGTATCCAAAGCTGTTGTCCTGAAACACAATCCTGGCTGGTACCAACAATGGCAAACCAGTGAGGGAACAGATAGGAGCACACAGAACTGTGCAGGCTGCGCCCATGCTACCTGAAAGATGGATAAAAAAGAGGTGGCCAGTGCTGAAAGAGAATGAATGACTGCTTTTGAGAAATAAAGGGTGAATATCTTGCAAGTGTTCTGCAGTATACGCAGTTTCTTGCGTGGTTTGTAAGATACTTCAACTAATGAAAGGTATCTGCAGTCATAGAATTGCTTGAATTGGAAGGGAACCTTAATGGCCATCTGGTCCAACTCCCTGCAATGAACAGGGATATCCACAGCTTCATCAGGTGCTCAGAGCCCTGTCCTCAGAGCCTGACCTTGAATGTCTCCAAGGATGAGGCATCCACCACCTCTCTGAGCAAACACTTCCACTGCTTCACCACCCTTATTGCCAAAAACTTCTTCCTTACATCCAATCTAAATCTCCCCTCCTTTACTTTGAAACCATTTCCCCTTCTCCTATCACAGCAGACCCCGCTAAAGCATCTGTCCCTTTCTTGCTTACAGCCCCCATTAACCACTGCTCTCTGGGCATGATCTTATAACCAGCTCCTCACACACTTAACAGTCCATCTGTCAAATCCAAATCTTTCTAATTTGGAGGGAAAGATGTTATGGGGGACAGTGATAAAAGGCTGTATTGAAATCCAGATAAATGACATCAGTGACTCAGTGACTTTTCAGATACCATTGAGAGTGGCTTGGCAACTACGTTGGCCAGTTCCCTCGGGACGCTGGGATGCATCTCATCAGGACCCTCAGACATACGGACATCACAATCCCTTACAGCTCCGTATGGCTGCCCAGTCACTGCTGTGTAAAGAGAGGATGTAGGAATGTATTTTCACAGGCATGGTCATAAAAAGTACAACTACTCCCACCCTGTGACCACTCAGCCGTGATCTAATGGAACCAAAGGGTGGGATGTGGGCAATTGAAACCTCAGTGAATCGCTCAGCAGTGCACGGGGCAATCTCCTGAACCACTCCTGGATGAATTCAACCCAACACAGTGAGTCCTACTCAGATTTTTTACTCAAGATAATGATTCCTACCCAGATCCCTACACCGGCACTCGTTCTCCTGTGACCTCTTCAGCCAGGTTTGATGTAATCCCATTCTCTTAACCTTGCTACAACTCGGTGCTTGTTCTGCAGGACAGCAGTCCCACTGATTTCTTTCTCTTATCCTGTTTGTCTTGTTTATTTTGGACTGTATCTGCTGAAAAAAGGCCTCAAATGTGCATGTGGGCACACACAGCCCTGGTACAGTGGATAGAGCAGTGTGAACGCTTCCTGAGATAAATACTGCTATCAGTACATCACTGCCATCCCCTCGCTCTCTCAGGTGCTGTTAAAAAAATGAAAGGTTCGTTGTAGAAGTCCTTATTCTTTGCAAGGAAGGTTGTAAACTTTTCCTCTGATCTCATGTCGTTTTATTCCGTAATTTGCATTTTGGGAAGGAAAAAGAAACCTTTCCGTAAGACTCCAGTGTATAAATCTCAGTTTATTGTTTTCTATCAGGGCAAAATGTTAGTCCTTTGCCAGGTGTCTTAAATTAATAGGCTACAGGTTTAAAGCAAGGAGAAAAATGCCAAAAATGTTCCCACATTCGTTCTAGCCTTGAAAAGCACTGATTTAATTAATCTTCCTTCATCAGCAGTAGAAAGCATGGGTCTAATTGCAAGCTCAGAAGCACCAGTTGTCCAAGTGATTGGATGGTAGTTAGAGATGAAAGAGAGTAAAACAAGGCATTGATGAATGCAGGTTTATTAGGAGCTCTGTCTCATTGACTTGTCTCGTGAAGCAGTTGGAAATCGGCTACAAAGTAATAAAAGAAAATTAAAACACATAAAACTTTGTTAAAGTAACGTGGAAAGGCCCCCATTAAACCAAGGGAGAAAAAAAAAAAAAGAAGCAAGGAGCTAGGAAGTGAGAAGTAAAACACATCGTAAAGACTTAGTGTCCAATCCAAAGCCCATTGAAATCAATGGCACGGTGATATACGGAGTGGAAGCGTATTACTCAGCCATTAGAGGACTATTTGGGTTACACAGAGCCATGGAGCACGTGCACTAATCGCTGCAGAACAAGGCCACCTTGGGTAGAAACATCTCCCTGTAGGCATATGAGTAGGCGTATGCAACAGTACGCATATGGAAGATGGCAAAGCACATATAGAAGATGGTAGAGCATATACAGAAGATGGTAAAGTATGCACAGAAAACGGCAGAGCCTGTATAGAAGATGGCAGAGCTCATATAGAAGATGGAAGAGCACTCAGAGAAGATGGCAGAGCACATATGGAAGATGGTAGAACACATATGGAAGATGGTAGAGCACATATGGAAGATGGCAGAGCCCATATAGAAAATGGTAGAGCCCATATGGAAGATGGTAGAGCACATATGGAAGATGGCAGAGCCCATATAGAAAATGGTAGAGCCCATATAGAAGATGATAGAGCACATATGGAAGATGGCAGAGCCCGTATGGAAAATGGTAAAGCACATATGGAAGATGGCAGAGCCTGTGTGGAAAATGGTAAAGCACACATGAAAGATGGCAGAGCCCATATAGAAAATGGTAGAGCCCATATGGAAGATGGTAGAGCCCATATGGAAGATGGCAGAGCACATATGGAAGATGGCAGAGCCCGTGTGGAAAATGGTAAAGCACATATGGAAGATGGCAGAGCCCATATGGAAAGCAGATTATCAGCATCATGGTGGCTGGGGGAGTAAATGTTTGGGAAGAACTAGAGAGTCCCAAAGATTTCTGACTTGATTTTTTTCACTCTGGTTTTATTGAAACACAGAAGCCCGGAGATGTGAGACCAAGACATCAGGCTTGTCTTTATTCTCACGTTTTGCCCTACTCTTTCCTACCTGGCTGCCTGTTTGTACATTCTGGCTTTGTCCCTCTCAGTGCAGTTTGTCACAGCAAAAACCTGCCAGGTCTCCTGGGTGTTTCTGCAGTACCTAAAAAGTCTACAATTTTGGTAATATGCAGCTGGCATAAATGGAGATAATGCAGGGAGAGGAGAGAGAAGACAAGGTAGTGCTGGAAATTAGTGTGCTTGCATAAGTCAATAATCACAGGGGTCTCCCAAGTGGCAGCCATCCTAGCTTCTAAATTTAATAGATTAGATGGAAAATAATGCCTCCCCCAACACTTCCCCTTAGGGGACTGGTACTTCTCAGGGAAGCGTTTCCAGTAATTAGCACCTGTGTCTTACAGAAATCAGAGCCTGCCATGGCTCCTGAGCAGGGCAGTGGCAAGCTCTGCCACATTTGAATTTCTTTCTATCAGAAATGTGCTGCAGAGTTTGCAGTCAGCTCTGGGAGGGCTGGTGGCAGCGCCCTGGGGCTCAGCCCCATGCAGGGCTCTGTGAGCAAAAGCAGAATAATCCAATTGCTGGCACGCAAAGGAAGCTTGAGATTATTCCAGATCAGACCTGAGGATGCAGATCAGTGGCAAAATACGTTGTATTTCAGCAAAGGTTCAGTTCAGTCCCACAGTTCCTTTTCAAAACATCAGGACTGCCCTCAAGGCAAACTCTGCCTTCCCCCTGCCTGCCTCTAGTGCTGTTAGCCATGCTGGGTTTTCCAGTCTCTAACTGTAGACAGTGGATTGTGGAATGAAAGGAGAGTTTTCGAGAGAACTGAATGTCACTGGGAGGTGCCTTTAGCTGTAATGACCAATGAAATGTCTGTTATGAAGAAGAGCAGAGCAATGCTGCTCACTCACAGTGTTCCAAATCCATACTTAGGTTCACTCCTATACATGAAGTGCAATTGAAGATACAGACTGTAATCCAGAATCACACTGTGGTCACACACAGAGTCTTTTTTTCAGGAAACAAAAGGACCACAACGCTGCTGGTGAGCCCTGATGCCTCTCTTGTACCTGCTGGGTTGGCTTTGGTAGGTAGGAGAAAAAATAATTGATGAGCAGGGAGACTCAAGGGACTGCCTGCTTCTAAATTAGGAGATAGCATGCTGGTAATCAGGAAATGGAATTTGAATAATAACCATTTTCCCCCTTCAACTGCTCGTTTTGCTGTTTTCACTTGCAAATCCGTGCTCTGCAGGGACAGAGATCTCTGACTTTCCTGGGAGAGCAGCACTGATGCTGAGGCAGAGCAATCTCAGCAGTGTGGGGTGGATGTGAACTCACCCCGAAAGGTCGGGATGGCAATTAGGAATGGGGCAACACAGATAAACTCCTTGCATGACTGGCCCAACCCATGCAGCTGTCCTGGTGGACAGCCAGCTTCCTCTTGTAGACCTCCTTGGTGCTATCTTGCAGCAATAGATGGATAAATACTGTAGTAAATACGACACAACATGTGTTTTTTTTTTTTTTTAACCTCTCTCAAGCAAATGTGACTATAAAGAGATCTGGTAAAGTATGATAATCAATACACTATTTGAATGTGCAGAAAGGAGATTGATTTTTAATGAGGCACTTAGTTTTCTGAACGAATCCCATCTTCCTCCAGCATTTTGATTACAGCCACTTCTCTGATCCTAAAACTTCTCCTGCTTCAAGAATTACTTAAAAATAGTCTTTGTGTATGGAAAGTGATTGATTCCTTTATTTTATTTTGCAAACCCAATTTTGCTTGCTCTGTGTAGACGATGATACAATTATTTATTTTGCTGCTTTGTCACTTCGTTGCTTCACGGGAGGAAAAAAAAAAGAAGATCGGAATTATCTTGTGCTAGTGATTAAAACAACAATAAAAACAACCTTTTGTGGCAGGAATATAAACCATCAGCTCATTGGGGCTGCAATGGCCTTAAATCTACAACTGCCACCTCGAATTTGTTCACATGTCTGTGTCTGTGTTAAACCATGAGCGAGGATGAGCTCGGCTGACATGTGGGTTTTGCTTTCACACTGCCCCAACTGCTCCATGCAAATCCAAACCCACCAAACCTCTCATTGTGGGGCTTACCAGGGCTGGAGACCGATGGAGGTCAGTGTCTCATGGGTGGTGGTAGACAGACACAAACGTGGAGATGGCTCCATTGTAAGAGCTATTTTGCCAAAGGGGATGCTTGTCACAAGCTGAAGTTGAAAAGGAAACTCTGTATGATGGCGACGTGGCTGTGGTTTGGAGTCCAAGAAACCTTTGGTCTTGAGTTCTGCAAAATATGGGAAAAATATTTTTGAATCACAGAAGGGTTCATCATCATTGGAATGGACCTTCCAACCCAAGCTGCTCTGTGAGTCTATAAAAATCCATTTTTCAGGGCTTATCTCCACTTGGCAAAGCGATATCTGGCCATGCAAACAGCACTGCATTTATACCAACACCAAACTGGAGTTAAGCACTGGGCAGGAGCCAGCTTCGCCATTTGGCACCAACTCCATTTGTAAAGCAAAGACCAATTTCACTGCCAGCATCAGAAAGGTTGTTCTCGGGAGCATTCCTCCTATGAGGGTGCAAGATCTGTGGTTGTCTTGGGTGACACGGATATGAATCGAGCCCCAGGTCTCTTGTTATCCAAGGGAAATGGAAGACATTCACTCTGCATGCTCTAACGAGGCAGAACTCATCGCCTGACGCTGTTCCTTTGACTTCAGCTGAAGCAGGATTGTGACCTAAAAGCAAGAGGTGACTTATTTATTTTTAAACCCACCTATTTCTAACCGCCGAGTGCTTCAAAAATAATAAAACCCGCGTGGAAAATCTGCACTAAAGATATAATCCAGTAGCAATGTGGTTTCTTATCCCATCAAGTCGCGATTGAAAAAATGGGGCAGATAATGTGAGCTTTTGTCATTTATATCTGAGAAGACTTCAGGAAGCGAAGACTTTCATGTGAATCATGTAAAAGGATTTGCTGTAAAACTCTGTATCTGGGCGAGAATAAAAAAATCTCTCAACTCAAGAAAGGGCATCATGTTAAACAGATGTTACAATATTGCCTGGCAGGTCTAAAAGCCTCATGAGCTCTAATTTTAAGTTTGCTAAACCTTACAAAGTTTTACCTGTATTTGTATCCAAGTGTTCAGGGTTTTTCTTTTTCTTTTTTTTTTTTTTTTTCTTTCTTTCCTTTTTAAATACAGTCTCTGTTGGAAAATCCTAGTTATTGAGATTGCAAAGTCAATGATTTAAAAATACTTGTAGAGAAGGAACACGGCAGCTTTCCTGCATTCAGATCATCCTCCTGCAAGCAAAAATATGTATTCAAACCCAGCCACGTGACAGAAAAAAAAAGATGGGATTCGGAGAGATTGGCTGGAAAGTGTGATCCTTATGGTTGGAAATACAAGAGACGTTGGATCTAAAATAGCATCATGCTGTTTGCATAACGTCCTCATGACAACATCAGCTCCTATGGCACATCCAGCATTCATTGCTCCTGCCATGAAGCTTTAAAACACCAGATGTCAACCGTAAATGTCTGGTTTCTCTTCTGGTAACTGGGGCAAATGGAAAAGATGCACCACCAATCTCCTTTCTGGAGCAAACTTCCCCTCCTGCAGCAAGCGTTAAAGCATGCTCTGAACTTGCTGATTAGTATTATCCCTGATTAGCCTGCAGATAGTCCTCTGATTAAAGTGCTCTTGGCTATTTTGGAGCTTCACATAAATATACATGAATTTAAGAGAGGAGAAAAGAGTAAACAGACAACAAAGCCGAGGCTGGCAGGTCTTGCCCATTGACATGGGGACAGCTGGGTGCTGGTGTGATACAGAGATGTAGCACTGCAGAAGGGAGGCTTTATGTTCATGTTTCCAACTCAGGATGAATGCATTCACATTTCAAGTTTGCCATTTGGTACATTAGACTTCTACCAAAAGCAAAGATCCTGTGGTTTCTACTGAAGTCCATCCTAACATCCCCCAAACCAAAGATGTTTGTGATTCCTGGGTATCCCCAAGCATGGTCTGGGGTACCACGACTACAAACCAAGAAGAAATATGGAGGAAGATTTACCCCAGACTGGCTGAGCTTCCCAGTGGCCTCCCAGTGGCCAAAGCCAACAGACAAGACCCATGCTATCATCTATGCTCATTCTTCTCCCATCCTTCAAAGCCTTTATTATCTAGATCAGGCAAAACAGAGACGGAAAGCAAAACCACCTGGCACTTCCAAATACAATGAAAAATCAATAAGGTTGTAATCACATTAAATCCATAACATTCACACTTCTCTGCTCCGTTCCCGAATCTCATTACTGCTCCAGCAGAAACAGATGTTTCTGTCACGTATCCCGCACTGCTGGGTAAGCTGCAGCCCACCTTGCTGCTGCTGTTGCTCTTTTGATCTGAAAGCAGAAAAAGAAGCAAGCACTCCTAACCAACAACGCTGCTTTTCCTCTTTTGGCAGCTTATTAGCAGAAGCTGTGGGCATAAACCTCCTTCCCCTCCTCTCCAACACCTGCAGAGCTGTTACCAATTGTTTTCTCCTGAGGCTTTTCATCCCGAATCCCCGTCTCTCACGGTGACCTTTATTCTCACCAGGTTTTTATTTTTATCTCTGCTCTCCCTCTGAGGCTTTGCTAAAGATGAAGGAGAACTTGTTCTGCCGTAATAGCGAGCAGCCGGGCTTTCAACCCCTGAACTGTGCAACGATATCAGAAACAGAATGGACAGAAATGAGGCAGGTGCCCCCATGTTCCTGCGACGCACGCATAGAGAAGAACACGTGTCTTCAGAAGAAGACGTGAGCCCTCTTTGGCTGCTCGGTAATAGAGTTTCTTCTTTCATTCACAGAGTAGATGTTCATGCCACAATAGTGGAAGACGACTACTACCAGTGTAATTGATTGTCACTGAGCTGTAAAAAGAGGTGCTCGATGTATCCGAATGTCGGCGTGCCACACTGACAATGCCAAGCCATGTGCAATTAAGGCTTCAATGGAAAGGTCCCAGTAGAGTTTCCTCTCCACCACTGCAGCTGCCTCATTTTTTAGTGCTTGTCAGTATTTAATAAATGGTCAAGTTTGGGATTTGGGGAAAAAAATGCCAATGTTCGCCTTTTCCAGCCCAGCTTGATTGTTCCATGCACAGTCAGAAAGTAAGAAATCCCCACAGTGTCCCTCATGGAAGTTGCCCCTTCACATTTCTACAGCAGAATGTGACCCAATGTGCTGAAATTACTCTCTGGCCAGAGATATGGATGCATGGCCATTTAGTGACCAGAAGCACTATCATGGTAACAAGAGATAAGGAAGTTCCTTTTCTCACTGTGATCAGCATCCTCTACAGCCTCCAGGTTAGCACTTTTGCAGCCCTCCTGAAAGGGCAGCGATCTGCAGTTTGCAGATGGGGAGACCAGCCAGTGATCCAGTCCATGCCATCAAGGGGTGCCAAGGGCGATAAAGGTGTGCTCAAGGCTCCGTGCCTCCCGTGTCCCAGCTCAGCATTAACAGCTTGCTGAGTCTTTGCTCTGACTCCATCAATTCAATGGCCATTTAATAATGTCCTATTTTTGTAATGCGGATACATGTCTACTGGGAACTGGACTGAGACCAAATCCTCTTATGCAGGCCCTGAACATCCATCAACTTTTTACAGCCGGTCGTCATTTCTTGCCGAGGTGTGACTCACTCTTACTATCTATAAACCCAAGTAGAATTCTACAATTAAGATTAATTGCAATTCAGATGGGTGACCACAATACTGAATTCTGCCCACTTCAAGTCTGGTCAAAAAATACACATGCCAGGCTCCTCTGTTCTTTAAAAATAAAACTTGATGCTTTTCACACTTAATTGTTACTGAAACCAACTGGAGCTGCAGCCTCTGAGATGTGTCATGTCCAAATGACCGTGTCCATTGGTCCATCATAGAATCATAGACTCATAGAATGGCCAGGGTTGGAAGGGACCTCAAGAATCGTGAAGCTCCAACCCCCCTGCCACATGCAGGGCCACCAACCTCCCCATTCAATACCAGCCCAGGCTGCCCAGGGCCCCATCCAACCTGGCCTTGAACACCTCCAGGGATGGACGGGGCATCC
>JAOWBP010004587.1:2927799-3090731 GCA_028571105.1 Tragopan temminckii
GCTCCCTTTAGGTACTGAAGGCTGCAATGAGGTCACCCCGCAGCCTTCTTTTCTCCAGGCTGAACAAGCCCAGCTCCTTCAGCCTGTCTTCGTAGTGGAGGTGCTCCAGTCCCCTGATCATCTTTGTGGCTCCTCTGGATCCTCTCCAACAGCTCTCTGTCTTTCTTGTACTGGGGGCTCCAGATCTGGACACAGCACTGCAGATGGGGCCACTGGAAAAACATTCATGGAAAGCTGGTGTGTGCAGGAAGGAACAACAGGAAAGCCAGGAGCCGCTCTAATTTCTGCTCTTTAACTCCATGCATCTGATGCAGTTTGTCACACTACACAGGACATCACTCCTCAGCACCTCAAGATTAATGAGCAACAGGAACGGGCTCCCAGTTCCAACATGTTGTGCTATAGATCACTGTGTTCAGTCCCTCCATCGCTGCAGTGTGCTGCATATTCAATT
Source organism: Tragopan temminckii (assembly GCA_028571105.1). Classification (NCBI taxonomy): domain Eukaryota; kingdom Metazoa; phylum Chordata; class Aves; order Galliformes; family Phasianidae; genus Tragopan; species Tragopan temminckii. The sequence continues at coordinate 2,928,254 of JAOWBP010004587.1, forward strand.
GCTCCTCTTGAAAATATTTGCATCTTTGAAAGCAGATATATCGCGCGTAGCAGGAGAAAAATGAAGTTTTCTGGCAAGACAGGCACACTTCATTCCATCAATGGAAGCAATTCAATCGAGAATGTGGGCCATTTATTGCAACATACACCTACCTGGAGCACTTTCTGGAGTATAATTCCATTAAATTTCTCTTTGAGTCTCTACTTCTCTAACTTTGTTACTGTTCTCTGTTTTTGTTTTTTTTTGTGTCCACATCTGAGCGCAGAGAGATCTGCCATTAGATAAAAGGAAAAAAAAAATAATAGTGGAACAGATAAAAATGCACAGCAAGAAAGGATCAATAAAGCAATTTGTTTGCACAGAAATACTCCAGCATCAACTGGTGTAACACGATGACTATGTTGATTAGTGCTGGATGAGGCACAGGTTCCACATGCCTGAGTTTAACGCGACCTCTACAGCCGCAGGATTTTCTTAACATTGCTCTCTTCCTACGTTGATGTGGATGCCTGCTCCTCACCACAATAAACACCCCTTGAAGAGTTACTCCATCCTCACAGCGTGTCATCTCCTTGACTTTTTGGCAAATGCCAGATGTGTGGAGTGCAGGAGAGCAAGGAGAAGGGCAGAGGAGCGCTCTGCAATACAGACACTCTCCTCCTTGCCTCTAGGGTGGAAACAGCCCTTTGCAGGAGGCCTCTGTGCTACTCGAGTTCCACTTAAACCCTTGAAACTGTGCTTCCCAAAGGGCCCTGCGTTGCTTCTCAAAGGCTGAGTGCTTTAGGCATGTACACGACTTGAACTGCTCCATGCGAAGCTGAATTTCACCACTCGATAAACAGAGGTCTGCAGGCTTGTAGCAGGGAAAATCCAGGCTAACCCTCTTGATAATAACGATTTTACCCCAGTTTTTAGGACCTGCAGGCTCAGAACCGAGCCCTTTAGCTGTCATCCACTGCAACAAGAGTGCTTTAGCTGGAGTGTGTGCCACTGCATCGTATTTACATATCTGTCTCTAAGCTAGATCTATAAATGGTCCTGATGCAATAATTCAGAGTAAAAAAAAATGTATCATCTTAATGACTCCCTCCCAGTGATAATTATGTATTTAAATAGTTTCTGTCAACCGAGAAATATTTTCTCTTCTCAAGGCATTATTTTCTTTCTTCTGGGAAAGCAACCAGCTCTTGGGCTGACATTTCTTTGATGAGCTACAGAGCATCAACAATATTTTCAAAATTGTCCGCGGTGGTGAAGGGTATCCTCATTTCTCCATAAAAGAACGGAAAATAAAACCCATCACCATCAACAGATGGACAAGGCAGCGGGAGGATTTGCAGGAGCCACCTGAAATAAACTAAGCTGATGGAATTTGGCACTTCTATCAAAACAGATCTTGAGCAAAAGCTTCTAAATTCAGCGTGACATACATTTACATTTCTTTTACGAATTTTCTCACTCCTCTGCTGCATCTGAACAATCGCAGGTAAACAAAGCAGAAAAAAACATACGGCAATGGCCACACTCGTTACCCCAGTCCACCCCAAAAAAGTCAACAGCTTCTACATTAAATAATACAGCATCAAGTTTCATTTGCTATCTAGACTGGGAAAGGTTCTAGGTTTGCAGGGTCTGTATTTTACCCTGGAAACCTGTCTTGTATCCAAACAACTTAGACACTCATGTCACCATTTTGCCCTCCAAATGGGGCAAGTGCCACTACTCATTTACCAGAGTAACCTCTCTTTTCCAAAGCTGTCCTTGCTGAAGCAATGGAACCTGAGAAAGCTGGATTCTGCCACACTTATCCATAAAAACTCTGGTCTATGTGAGGTTTTGCAGAGTCTGTATGCCTGGAACAGCCTGGATCGCCAATGGTTCAGCTTCAAAGACTTGCTCATCTACAGAGAACAACCAAGCTCAAGGCTCCAATTTCTTTTTGATTAGGCCTTTCAAAGCATCCCTCAAAAATCAAAAGGGAAGAATATAACATTATTCTATGGCAATTCCGACATGAAAGCTGCAATATTAGGCTGTTTAAAACAAAAAGGGTTTACTTTTTTCTCCCCCCTGTTCTGGAATGAAAAGCACCTTTTTATAAGAAAAACCAGCAGCCTCCTGATGATAATGACTCAGCCAATTTATCATAACAAAATGTCAATGTCACCCATAGAATAATCATGTAAGAATACTTCAAAAACATGAAATGCGCCCAATTCTGGGATGTCTGTAGGGGTTGCTTATGAAAATGATGAAAGTCAGGGGCTTAAGTGATTAGGTCGAATATATAGCTCATTCATTTGCAGTTTAACTGCGGACAAGATGAGTGAAAACAAGAACGAGCGCATCTGCATCATAATATTAATAAAACATAATTAGAAGAAGATTAGCATAGGAGAAAGAAAAGCATCTTAATTCACCTTCCCTCAGCCTGCCAACGTGTCTCTTGCTGTTGATTATTATTTTCAGAGAGCTGGTGTTTACAAAGGTTTGATTAGATTGGAAGAATGCAAATTAAGAGGGAACTCACTGACAACATATTCCTCTTTGTGTGCACGAAGGTGCTGGAAATCCCAGTGGGCATCATGGAAGATACGTGGGCTAGACAGAACATGGGTGGTGTTGGCCATCCATTGGTGCACTGCCATGCTTGGAGAGGTTCACGGCTTGCTGAGGTTGTGTGCTTGGCCATTAAACATTTTCCCATGGAGTACTCAGAGAACAGAATCATAGAATCATGAAGGTTGGAAAAAGCCTCTAAGACCATCCAGTCCAACCATCCACCTACCACCGACATTGCCCACTAAACCACGTCCCTAAGTATCACATTGCATCTGATTTCCAGAAAAGGAAACCTGAGGCCACAACAGAGGAATATTTTTGTCTTGCCCACGCAGATTGGGTCAAACGAGGAACTCATTTATGCACTCCCAGATCTGGTAGGGGAAGTTATATGGAAGAAGCCGCAGAAACAGCACTAGGATGGGGCCACAAAGCCAGGTCAGATGTGGCAGAGCTGAGCAAGGCAACCACAGCAGGGCAAAGACAACATATCTATCACAGAGTGGAGGAGTATTAGAATAAAGATGAGGGAAAGCATCATGTGTTTTCACTGTTTCCTCAAAGGGAAAATACGCTTTTCCTGCCTGAATTTATTTAAACACGAGTGCACAATTTGCCTTTGGTAATACGCTTAGTTGCGATTTGAAAGGCCATTCCTGGAACAATGAGCATCTCTGAGCTTTCTGCAGCCATTCAAGGGGGAGAAGGCAGCTTTCAAGACAGAAAGAAAAGCAAAAGGGTCTTTTTTGTATGGCCAGCTGCTGGACCGGAAGGGCTGAAAATGATTTTGGCTGTGCACAATGGCACAAAGTAAGAAAAAAACCACCATCAACAAAACCCCACACCTCTCAAGCTAGGTGGAGGATAAGGGGCTTTGATAGCAGCAGTCCCTTTGTACATCCAGACTGCCCCTTGCCTCTAATGCTCATCCTTTATCCCTGATGGATTCAACAAACCCTTCAAGGAAAGAAAAAGATGACAAAAAATTCTCCTTCAGACGGTATCCTGCATCTTTTGTTACAGCATGAAGGCACATAATCTGCAAAAAATCATTTACTTTCTCTCCAACAGAAGCTAACAAACCGATGGCTTAGAGAGAAAGCCACTTTGGCATTTTATTCACATAATATTTTCAAAATTACATAAGCACTGTTCAAGTCTCAACACTGAATATCGTCTGAGCCAGTCAAGGAAGAAATCTAGCCTTTTGTAACTGCTACCAATAACTTAGGCATTAGCTGCAGAGACATGATAGCAAAGAGCAAAAAACTGTTTATTCTTATACCTAATCTGGAATACACATTGCCTCACAGAAAGAAAGATTAAACCAGTTTATACACCAAAACTGTTTATGAAGATTAACAGCCATCTTTGACCTCAGTTTAGTGAGAAAATACAAGCCACTAAGATCTGAAATATGACTTTTGCTGTACCCAGTCCACTATATCCTCCTTGCAACCTGCTGTGATAAAGGTAAACAATACAGATAATTATTGTGTTATCTGTTGCACCATGATATCTCTTCTCCTATCAAACACACGTACAAGCTGTGTCCCTGCAATAAAACCACGGCTTAATAGAAACTCAGCTGCTGAGTCCACCTACTGCTCACACACGATGTTCCAGCATTTCAAAATTCACCTCCCCCAGCTATTACACCTGGCTTGTATAACTCCTCTGGGCAGGTATCGGCAGAATTGACTCGTGCTTAATCACACCAAATGCAAAAAATAGATTTTCTTCCCTGGTTGGTGTAGCTTTCTATGAGTTTTTATATCACATGCAAAGAGTGATTCCCTTCCATATGACACTTACGAGTAGAAATGTTTTAACTAGAAAGCTCACGAGTGTTTGACATTTTTCTTCATAAGATTTATCATCATCATCCACAATTTTCCACTTCTGAGTGGGCTGCAGCTGAGGCATGAAGATCTGTTCTGTCTTTGTAATCCACCCTCACTAGGAAGATGAAAAAGAGGTGCAGGGAGAAATACAGCTCTGCTTTCCCAGCCACTTGTGCTCCACTGCAGCAGGGCCAATGCCTTGAGATAACCAACCTGTGGGTATCCCAATGTTTGTGTATCCCAACCTCTGGGTACCCAACTTGTAGGTAACCCAACCTTCAGGTGTCTCAACCAGTAGGTATCCCAGTCTTTGGGCATCCCAACCTGTGGGGGCCTCAACCTTTGGGTATCCCAACCTGTGGGCTGGGTATCTGCAATGACTGGGAAAGTCCAAGACAGGAGTTACTCTTTAGAGAACTGTCATCTTGAACGTTAGAAAGGGTTGGGAAACAGCAAGTAAAGCTCTGGTGAATTCATCATATAATCACAAAATCATAGAATATCCCAAGTTGGAAATCTTCCTCTGCACTCCTCTTGTGAGGCTCCATCTGGAGTACTGTGTCCAGGCCTGGGGGCCCCAGTACAGAAGGGATGCAGAGCTGTTGGAGAGGGTCCAGAGGAGGCCACAGAGTTGCTCAGAGGGCTGGATCACCTCTGGTCATATTGTTCTTGCTCCTAGAGAGGGACTTGCACACACGTCACTGTGACAGAACTCTGAGCTGATACTTCATCACGCCCCACCAGCAGCAGGACAGTAACAAGTGACATTAACTTTGGACATTGTTTTGCATTCCATTAGGGCTACTACATGCTTAATTAGAGACAGTCCATTTGAGATCTGACTGATGACACTGCCTGTTCTGCAGTTCTGTCTGTTGCGGATGCAAAGCTGCTGCCAAAATGACACCCAAGCAAGGATGAGCGTCTGCAGCACAAGCAAGAAGCTCACCTCAAGCACTCTGAGACCACAGAAACAAGGGAAAAAGAAGAAATTTTGGGGTCTTGCCTGCTGGGGAGGAATGTCTGTGGGCTGCAACCTCTCTGCACCGCATGCAGTGCTGGCACAGCCACCTCCCATCCCACCATCTCAGCACAACCAGCTCTGAGCGATGAGGCAGGAGAAGGATGGATGGCTGCAGCATCACAAAGAGTCAGAGATGATTGATGGGTCCGAAGAGAAAGCTGGGATTCCTTGATTAAAACAGAAACTAATTGATGGGCTCGGAGATGCAGATGATGGCTCGAAGCTTCCGTCCAGCAGCAGTGGGAGGTGGCTGGATGGAGAGGCAGGAATTGCTGCTTCAGCACAAAAAGAAATGAGAAACTTGGGTGTCACCGATGTCAAACGCCAGCAGGAGAAGAACAGAGTCAGCAGTGCTTTTTCCAAACATCCTGAGGGATCGGTTCTGGTCACATGAAAAGAGTGAGCAAGGACTCTTCAAGGATGCTCACCACTCTTCCAGACTTAATGGGGATCAGATTTACAGACCGCTCAGCAAATACAACAGTGAGAGAGGGTGAAGGGAGGTGTGCTGGGTTTAGAGTGCAAGAGTGTGGAGCAGAGGGACAAGCTTACAGCCAAGGCTGAGCCTCAGAAGGAGTCTCTGCCCATCTTACTGCACGCGCATTGGGAGAAAATGGATTTCAAAAGGAATTTTGCACATTTACACGCAGTTATGCAATTAATTGCTCTGACACTTTCATGAGCCAGGAACTCGAGCCTCAGCATACAGGACTCAGCATCACGTTACACCATTTCACACAAAACTTACACAAAATTATCACATGCGACATTTTTTTCCTCTTCCACTCCATGCCAGTACAAAATTACGTGTTGCAATGGAGCTCCTTCTGCTATTTTAATGCAGTGGTACCCAGAAAGTCAGAACCAATGTCTGACTGTGGTACCTGCTCACCAGCACAGTGATAATCCTGCTCAGAAAACCACCCAGACACTGGGTGTGGAAGTTCCAATTTCTGTCTGCCACAACATCCCTGTGGCAAAGGGCTCCTCTTGCCCAGTTAGAAACTGGGGTTAATATTCTCTTTTTCTTCCCTATTTAGAGGAGATTCTGAATGATTCTCCTTGAGCACCCTGCACGATAACTTCTGATCCTTGACACACACTGAAGCATAAACACGAAACTCAATGATCCCTTTATTCATTAATGTACTGCAGCCAGAAAACTCAGTGCAATTTCTGCTGAAGAAGGTCCTGAGTGTTTTTATGCCTCTCATCATTTATCCCCAATGGCTGCAATTTTGAAATTATTAACAAACTTAATGCAAAAATATTTACAAAAGTTTCGCTCGAGTTTAGTCACACATTTGGCTCCAGGAAAATGAAATTTAGATCTATGACAGATAGTCTACGAAAGCTTTTGGAAACATCAACAAGGAAAAATCCATTACAAACTTGGAATTAATCTCAACAATCTTACCTATTGATTTTTTGCCTTTTATCAATTGAACTTCTTGTTCCTGAATAACTCATTTACAGGTAATAGACTGAAATAACAAAGTCCTACACAGTTATAATTGACGCTATTTCCTAGAACATGTTCATCGGAAATTATTGGTCTAATAATGACTTTTCAGATACTAGGATAGGCTAAAGAAACTCCAGGCTGCCATAAAGAAGCAGAAAGCTTAATTAAATTTCATTTCAGGCATCAGACTCCAGCACTTTCCTTCTCTACCCTCTTTAAAATAGGGTATAAACCTTCTGCATCATTTGCATGGGAAGAAGGACCCAGAGAATGGCATTACGCAGTGAGCACAGGGAGGGAAACAAGCACAGCAAGAATGGACCCTTATTCAATTTGCTTTGAAAAACAGTGATCTTATCCTGTATTCAGGAGGGAATGAGGATTCTCTCTTCTGCTGTTTTATTTCCTCGTTGGTAAGGGGAGTGAGAGAACATGTTGGGTATCCTTATTTCCATACTGCTTGTTCTTTGGTTGATTTGTTCCCTGTGATATGATATACAGATTGTGTCTCACAGAGGTCAGCATCATATCCCAAGTGCTTTTTCTGCCTTTTCCTCCCTATATAACTTCCTCAGTAGAGGGGATGGGAAGCTCACGATGAGATTACGGTACATCTGTAAGCACTCAGTGCCGGCATGGTGAGAGCCTTCATTACCCCAAGGAGCTTACAACTTCGATTATACAGAAAGCAGAAGGAGTAAGAATATTGCATTCATTTCTCCTCGGTAGGAGAAACTAAAGCAGAGAAACTCAGTGCCCTTATAACAAAGCTTCAAGAATCACAGAGTCATTAAGATTGGAAAAGATCACCAAGGCCCACCCCAGCTCACCCCCACCATGCCCACATCCCTCACATCTCCACTGCTCTGGAACACCTGCAGGGATGTTGACCCCCACCACCTCCCTGGGCAGCCTGTGCCAAGAAGATGCAGTGCAAACAAGAAAAGCTTCAACCCAAAGTGTCATTTCAGCCCTTTAGATCTGGAGTGAGAGGAGACAACAAACAATGAGAGGAACTACTTCAATAAGAGAAACTCACTCTATTTGAAAATGATGTGGAAAAAAAAAAAGGTGTATTTCCACGACCTGCGTTCACCTACCCTGCAACATCCTTTACAATAAGGGTCCCAGAGCACTGGAACAGGTTGGACAGAGAAGTGGTGGAAGCCTTGCCCTTGGAGATACTCAAAGTCAGGCTAGATTGGACTTTAAGCACCATGATGCTCCCATTCATTGGAGGGATTTTGGACTAGACGACCTTTAAAGGTCCCTTCTAACTCAAACGATGCTATGATTCAGTGATTCTGTTGTCCTGCTTACCTTCCCTAAGTCATGGCAGCACAAGGCAAGGGAGCTGGGAGCATCCGAGAGGGACCTGCTTACTTCTCCCCTGTGCCAGTCCAGATATGTTCACGGACTTAATGAGCAAAGCCTACTTCTGAGTTTCCAATCTATTTTGCAGAATATTGAGCAGAACAATCAGAATTCATTACGCAGCTACAAGTAGCATTGTACAAGCCTCCTTCCATTCCCACTGTCACAAGGATAGGGCCTGCCAACAAGAAATTAGCTGCAAATCCAGAGAGCCTGCGCCAGGTGAAGCAAGTGGCTGGGCCTATAATTAATCCATATACTTCCTCACTCTGGCTGCACGCCAGAAATCTCAACTGAAACTCATACGTGAGCAGCCAGAGCTGCACTGGAAATTGTCAAGAATCAGACCCAGGGAAATAATTAAATCCTTTGGGTGTCTGTTTCAAAGTGAGTCTCTGAAAGAGTTTCTTTTCACTGCTACTGCTTCTTCTGTGCTCCAGGGTATGGGGGCAGAGGCAGGGAAGATCCAGGCTAATGTTCACTTTTAAACATCACCAACATCTGTGTCACTCATTTAAAGGTTGACTCAAATGCAACTGCAAGTCTAAATCACACCCGTTTTAACTGGGAAAAGCATGGATGGATCTACTGCTGGTGAATCTCATTGCTGTTCCCAAAATGTGCATCTTGAAACAGCACCTGCAGGAGAAATGCATGGGCAAAGGGAACAAACCACGGGGAATTCAGTATGGGAGGAGCAAATCACTTGGTTTGCTTTCTGGGTTCCTAGTTTTGATTTCCTTAAATATATCCTCGTACCTCTAGGTCAAAGTTTCTCAGCTTTGAATTTTAAATACGGACTTTTGAGACTAAAAAGCCATTGTGAATGAGAAATTTCTGCTTAGGTGAAATGGGGTCCTAATTGACGATAATCAATTCGGTGTGTTCAGCTATTGTCGTTAGATATAAGTCTGGAATATACGGAGCAAAGAATAATTGCTGATGATGAATGCAGCATGAGGCAGTCCGTGGTACAAACGTAACATGTACTTTTTTATCCGCATGAAATATTAGGAAAGCAGACAATCATTAAAGAAATATGAAAACCACTGAATGGATTCTGCATTAGAGGATCGCTTCCTTTTATTTTGCTCTGTTTTTTCAGAGCTTGTACTTCAGACCATCTTCTCTTTGTATTTGTATTTAGACAAGCAGATTTCATTTTTCTCTGTCTGCCCCAGAACAGGTTGACAGTGGAAGAAAATTAAAGAGTACAAATTAATAACAGAAGTATTTATTAATTTAGGAGAGACAGGTTGAGAGGGGACCGTGTGAATACGAGCTACTGTCAGTGGAAGTCAGTGCAGGGGTAATGCAAGATACATTACCTAAAATGTACAGATTACAAAGAGTTAATACGGGGCAAGTCCATCTTTATGGCATTCCAGTAACTCAAGAGGGTACTTACAGCTGTCTTTACAGATTATTCATGCCTGCAGTGTGCTCCCAACACTTCTTAATCATGTGTTAAGTATTTGCTAATGAAAAGACAGCTTTATTTTACACATGCCTGGGATCAACCTTTTAAGAGAATCATAGAATGGCTTGGGTTGGAAGGGAACTCAAAGATTATAGTTCCAAGCCTCAGCACCTGAACACAGAGCATGGCCTAGGCTGGTTACCCCCTAAGATTGGTGTTTTTATTGCTATTTGATCCACTTTTGGGTGACACAGCACAACTGGGACTGGTGTGTGGGCTGCAGGCAGGAGGAGCAGTGGAGGCATGCAAAGATGATGGATCTATCCATCTGCATATCAGTGCAAATATCTGATGAGTGTAAAAAAGAAAGAAGAGGTGAATGTTTTAATCTAAGGCCAAGCTTACTAAGATGGTGCTCTTACAGTTGGCAATAGCCAAACTATTCATATTTAAGTTAGAGGTCACTGCACTGGCTTTGACGATTGGATTTGGTTATCTTAAGTGTCTTCTACAACCTTAATGATTCTATAATTTATCACTGCTACTATTTGCTCCACAGTAACACCCACAGACCCTTACGAAGAATGAAGTCACGTTCTGTTGGGCCTCTCAGCATGCAGTAGGATATGTCCAAAGAGGTGGGAGGAGGAGGAGAAGCCCTCTTCATAGAATCATGAAGGTTGGAAAAGACCTCAAAGATCATCCAGTCCAACCGTTCATCTACTGCCAATCTTGCCCACTAAACCATGTCTCTAAGGACCACATCTCCACATTTCTTGGACACCTCCAGGGAATGCGACCCCACCACCTCACTGGGCAGCCTGTTCCAATGCATCGCCACTCTTTCTGAAAGGAAGATGTTCCTAATATCCAACCTCCTCCCATGGGGTAGCACAGTGCCAGGTGGATACGCTCAAGAGATGTGACCTGATGGCATGCACCAACACAGCAACCAACCCGCCCTGTCTGCTGGCCCTTCTTCTGCCCCTTGGGAAACTCTGCCGTTAGCATTTGTCACACATTTGCTTATTTAACCAACCTCTGACTCGACGGGAAATAAAATAAACACAAACATGCAGCAACTTCACAGCCCCATTTCTTATTCAGTTGCTGACAATACCTAATGAAGTGGATAAATGATTAATTGGGAAACAATATTTCTTTAGAGAAACCAGCTCTCGGGGATTAAAAAAAAAAAAAGCAGAAGGATCCCCAGGTGCTGTTCATTGGTCTGTTACCCACTATTTTTAGTGAGCAGAGGAGAAGCTGAAACAGCACGAGAGGAAACACGGCAGTGTTTGAGCAGAGCAGTACCAATAAACAGCCCTCAAACAAATCGCTGGGCGTCATTTAACGCATAGCTCCCTGGCTATGCAATTAACTCCTCTGCCATTCCTGATAGATGCAGAGCTCCAGGAATGGTAATTCATTGTTAAGATCAGGCTTCTGAAAAATTATAAATCTAAAGGGAATAAAAGGGGCGACTTTTTGTGATCCACGTTGCATTGTGGGAGATGCACTGCCTGCAGCAAAAAATAATGAGAATAATACAATATTGAACCTTTTTTCTCTAAAAGAAAATCATTTTACAGCCTTCCCATACCAATATGCACTAGGTTACTGTGCCAGAAACACCACGCAGGATATTATATCTCTCAAGGTATCTTTCTGCATAACTCCAGACTATTATTAAAAGTCTCCCAATTAAGAGTTTTAAAAGATGCATATGAAAATTGGAGTTACACTTTTATTCCAGTTTCAACTCCGTAAAAAGTTGAAATATACAATAATCTCTTTTAATTAAGTTGTTTACAACAGTGCTAGGCAAGAAGTTGGGAGAGAGACATCTTATGCTTTGACCACTGCCATCCGCTTCCTAAATAGGACTGCAAAGCCAGCAGCACAGCGATGGAGAGCTCTGTTTAAAAGTTCCCTGTGTTGCTTTATGATAGTTTTACTTCTTTTTATGTTCCAGACCATAGAAAAGTAAGAAAAAAAAATTATTAAAAACATAATTCACACATCAAACTGCAATAATAATAGTAATAGAAAGGTCAACTCAACTGTGCTAAACCCAGGCAATGGAAAACAAAACATTGATTTTAGCTTTGTATTTCTGACCCTTAAGTCATGACTATTTTCATTAAGAATATCTTGTTTCGCAGACTCCAAGCAAAGCAGCAAACCCAATAAAATAACTTGATGAAGCACTGATGGCACTGATTCTAATTTTTCTCTGCAACTACTGACAAAGAGCTGAACACTTTTCATTTTCTCCCCATTCCTGACATTTTGTTTGGAGAGAAACACATCTTCAAAAGCACACGTTTACATTTATCCCACTGCAATTTAACCTTTGCAATATCCAGGTCCTCCTCATGAAAAATATATAACTTGCTCTCACTTTGCATTTGAAGAACTCCTAAGGTGACACGACGTCCCACCTGCATGTGTGGTGTTTTGGGTCTCTCCCAGCAGTGCCAGCCCCCATCTGAGCTTTGCCTTTGGAATCGTTCCACCTCCATTTTCTTTGGAAGAAAGCAAAGAGAGCAGCTGAAATCAATCTGTCGTTGCCGCATTCACCTCCCTCCTTTCTCATTTCTCTTTCCTCCATCCCCAGAGGATGGAAGTGTAAAAAGTCATTTCTTGGGAGCTGAAATCTTTGGCATGCCTACATTTGGTATTCCTGCCTTGCCACTACTTGATAGTGCTACTGCGTACAGATATGCACACTCCATCTCCCCCTGGGCTGCCCATATTTTTTAGGTGTGTATTCCAACATAGAATCATAGAATGGCTTGGGATGGGATGGAAGGGACCCCAAGGATCACAAAGTTCCACCCCCCTGTCACAGACAGGGCCACCAACCTCCAGATGTGGTACCAGACCAGGCTGCCCAATGCCCCATCCAACCTGGTCTTGAACGCTTCCAGGGATGGAGCATCCACAGCCTCTCTGGGCAACATGAACACAAGTCCTTTGCTCTTGTATCTCTACTTCACCTCTTGCATCACTATTTCACCTTTATTCCTTTCTCCCCACTGGGACATCCAAGAGCTGAATGCCAACTGCATCACATTCCTCCAGCACTGACATACCCTATGCTTTTCCAAAGACTACTGCCCAACACATGATACGACTCCAAGCAGATGTCCTCAGGGCATTTAGCTTTTCTCCCCACCCAGCAGGCTGGGCTGTTTTTCTGAGTGTGTTTTCCTCCCAGGAGTTTCCAAGCCAATAGCTCTGGATAGAGATCTTTAAACCTTAAATGACCTATAAATTCCTATTAAAAAAAAGTTACATTTAATTCATTTCCCATATTTCCACCCAACGTGGTTGCTGACTGTGTCAAGCTCCATAAGGCTCAATAACTCCAAACCTGGTTGCTATTACACTCCTGCACAGGAACAATTAATATCTATCTTGGGGCTTTACACTGCCTCGCTGCTGCAGCTTTTGAATGTTTCCTGCACAAAATCAACCACAACAGCTGACTCCTCAGAGGATATCTGAGAGTGTCCCAAAGATCTGCCCTTCTTGGGGAAAAAACAGCTTCTGCTTGAAATGTTTTTGTTATTTCTACCTACCCGAGGAGGAAAACAAGGATGAAACAGGTAGACAAACACTCCTCTTGAGCAAAGCATCTAACACTGATAAAATACATTTCCCTTGGGTGTGAAGCAGCATAACCCCTTGCCAACTCCCAGAAAGCACAGATTTTCAACCACCCTCTGCAAAATCATTTTCCTCTGCTCCCTCCATCTTTTTGTTTCAGAAGACTCCAAAGAAAACTCTATAGAATTTTCCCCAAAATACATGTTAACCCTGTTTGATCAATCCAGAGCACACCCTCAGGGACAGCAGAGCTGGCCCACGGCGTGGCCCTGATGCTCCCTGGGGATCCCTTTGCTGTGCTGTGGTTTTTCATGGATGCAGGCAGGTGTTTGCTTCTGCTTGCTGCTGGCAGTCCCCTGTGCACACCACTCAAGTCACTGCCACATCAAATGTGACTCAGGTGATGCTGCTGCCCCTGTGCCTACCTGCTCTGTCAACACACAGCTGCACTCATGCTTTTCAAGCCAACATCCCTCGTTCCTGGGAACAGGCTGCCCAGAGAGGTTGTGGATGCCCCATTCCTGAAGGTGTTCAAGGCCAGATTGGATGGGGCCCGGGGCAGCCTGGTCTAGTATTAACTGGTCTAGTATTAAATGGGGAGGTTGGTGGCCCTGCACGTGGCAGGGCGGTTGGAGATCCATGATCCTTGACGTCCCTTCCAACCCTGGCCATTCTGTGATTCTGTTCCCCCCCAAACGCATTGCTCCTAAGCGTCTGCAGAGCTGAAGCTGGAGATAAATTTCTGCTCTTGTTTACAACACATTTTTAACGTGGCTTTAACTTGAAATATTTATTGGAGTGGCAGTCCCTTTGCTTGCTCCTTCTTGCTCCGCTTTATGGACATGGTCACAGCCAGTGATGAAAGGGCCAGTCCAAGAATTCTGTGCCCTCCATAACTTCCCCCAGGTGGATTTATTAAAGGAACTTTAATCAGCTCAGAGAAAATCCCTGGAGGAAAAAGTGGAGCTGCCTTCCCTCAGTTAATACCTATGCATCTCCTCTTTCTGCCATTGCACTGCTTCAGCAGAGGGCTTGTTTCCTCTGCAGGAAATTCACAGGAAAACAAGAGAGCTACTCATCTCATCCATGGAAAATCAGAGTAGCTTACTGGAGTGGAAATCACTTTAATTGCAGGGAGAACAAGCAGCATGGAAAACTAGCTCATGACCAGAAAGGATGATCTCCATTAGCATGCCATACAAATTAGAGGAGCCCACACTGAGCAATGGTCACCACATCAGGTCCCACTGGAAAAAAAATCACCTGAGGGACAGGATGTCATCCAGAGAGACCTGGACAGGCTGAGCAGTGGGCCCAGGGGAGCAGGACCTGGGGGTGATGGCGAATGGCAGCTGGACATCAGCCAGCACTGTGCCTTTGCAGCCCAGAAAGACAACAGTACCCCAGGCAGCATCCAAAGCAGCACGGCCAGCAGGGCAAGGGAGGGGATCTACCCCTCTGTGCTGCATTGCATCCAGATGTGGAGTCCTCAGCACAGGACAGAGATAGACCTGTGGAAGCACATCCAGAAAAAGGCCACAAGAGCAAATCAAGGGATGGAACACCTTTCCTATGAGGACAGGCTGAAAGCTGGGGCAGTGCAGCCTGGAGGAGAGAAGGCTCCAGGGATACCTAAGAGTGGCATTTCAGCATCTAAAGGGGCTGTAGGAAAGAAGGGGACAGACTCTTCAGTGGGGTCTGTTGTGACAAGGCAAGGGGAAATGGTTTTTAACTAGAAGTAGAGAGATTTCAATGAGATATAGGGGAGGGCTCTGAGCACCTGACGGAGCTGTAGGTGTCCCTGTTCATTGCAGGGGAGTTGGGCTAGATGCTCTTTAGATGTCTCCTTCAACTCAAGGCATTCCATGATTAAACAAGTGCCAACGCCCAAACTTCAGGGCATCTCTCAGCCACCACCACCAGAAGCCAGAGGTTTTGTAAGCCCTCACCCCAAACACCAGCACAGTGAGCCTGTTGTGGACTGCTTGCCTTGCTCTGTGTCTGCTTTACCCTTGGCCATGGCTGAGCAGCTGGAAGGACGGTTGCTCATTTGCTTTGCTCCAAGCTGGCCTCTGCAAATACAAATCTATTCACCTGTCAGGCAGATCTGATTCCCAGCATGTCCTTTCCCCACGTTGCCCTGAATCACCAATGGCCACAGTTCACAGCACCCCAGCCATCCAGAGAAGGAGCTCTATAAATAGCTCTGACAAGCTGACAGCAGCCTTTGCTGTCATGACATAACCCTGAGCAAGCCAGGCAGATCCTGTCTCCAAACACCCTGCCTTCCACAAGTACCACACCAAAGCAGCTGCTTCCACAGGTCAATGCCCATTGAAGCAGGTGTATGTCAAGGTGGATACTAGGAAAGATTTCTTCTCAAGATGAGAGGTAATTCATCGGCACAGGCTGCCCAGAGAGGTGGTGGAGTCACCATCCCTGGAGGTGTTCAAGGACCATGGATGTGGCACCGAGGGACACGGTCAGTGGGCACGGTGGGGTTGGACTCGGATCTTAGAAGTCTTTTCCAACCTTAATGATTCCGTTATTCTACGTCCTTCAGCAGAAACCCACTAGCATGTCCTACCAGAGCAGGAGTTATGGAGGCACCAGAAAAAAGGGCTTCTTGCTCCCTGGGCTCCAAATCCACAGACATAAACCACTTTGACCTCAGTGGACCCACTGTTTCCTTCACAAACACCTGATGACACAATTAAAAAGAAATTTCCAAATCCTCGTGCACCAAAAACTGTAGACTTCTGTTTCCATCACTGAAATTATCTGGATCAATAATGATTTGATCTCCTGCTGCTCCAGATTTCTGCAAGATCATCTGCAATTCCCCAGCCAGGAGTTTGAGCCCAAACATTAGGACCTGAGAGCCTGATTCACACCCAGCTTTGTAATCACTGCAAATCCACCACGCTGCTGCCAAACACTGGTTTTTCAGGCATTTTGAGGTGTTTGCAATCCATTGGCCCAAATATGTTTATGCTAAATATTAAGGGCATGACTTGGCTGTGTAAACACAGGCTTTTGACACTGCTTCGTGGCTGTCCTGCTTCAAATTATGGCCAGGCAGCAATTGGTGGGGACAGCATGTGCAGGGAGCACAGCTGAGCTGCAGGAGCCGGGTGCTGGGCAGCCCTGAACTGCAGCTGTGAATTCTGGATGTGAAGCAGGCTGACACAGGCAATACCAAGCCTGTTTTAATTAATAATAATTGGCAAGGCTCTGAAACAGCACTCAAAAATGTTGCCCTTCCCAAAGGCCAATGCAGAAATAAACTCTACGTTAAAAGCTGCCAATTTTTCCACTAGGAAAAAAAATAAATCTCATTCCCTGCGGGGATGTCTGTCTTGGGGGTGCGTGTGCAGGGGGAGCACACACAGCATAGAACAGGATGTAGAGCAGAACAGCTATTCTCTCATCTCAATGAGCAGCAGCACTGTTAGTCAAAAGAAAGCTTCTGTACGTTTCATTATTGCTGAACATTTGAGACAAACCACTGCTGACATCACAGAGAGACTTCCCATTCTTGCTAGCACATTTGGTTCGTGCTTTATTACTCAGGATCTTCCCCACCACCTCCAAAATGCCTGGGGAAAATAACATTAAGAGATTAAAAGAAAAGCTAACTGCTTAATGTTAGAATGAAATGCATCCAAACTCACTTGCTGTTTATGTAATAATAATTACAGCTAGGAGAGTCTTCCCTGGGCGAGCCCCGAGTCCTCAAGCAGGTTTATCTTCGTAAATGAATTTGGCCCATAAACTGTTTTCATAATCTCATTTCCAGTCTTGTATTGTTACTAAAAGCAGTTAAATGCAACACAACCAAGGGAAGACGGCTGGATGGAGGTTTAAGCTTGGGTTTGAAGTTCAAAGGTAGAAAGCAATTCAATTGGCTCCAAAGCATTGTGTGCGGGGGGGGGGGGGGCAGAAGACATCAACAATACAGTGGCAAAACACATAGGACCTGTGGAGATGCTCTTTGCCTGCACTCTCCTGCCAGAAAATGGATTCAGGAGTAGGAAGTGGGATGGGGACCCCAAAGCTCTGATGTTCCCTCCGCCGCCGCTCTCCATGGTACCGAGCTGCCACTTCCAAAAGACAGGAAAGAAAATGGTTTTCCATGTCCATTTGTGCAAAATTAAAAAATATCGGGGGGAAAACAAAACGGAGATGGATATCCTTGACTTTAAAAAAACCTGAAGCATTTCCTGGGGAAAATGGGGAATTTTTAATCATATAATTAAATGCTTAGTGTTTCCATCCATAGCTGACCTATGGATGGCTGCATGTCATCACCACTTCACTCCCATCTGCCTCTCCTCCGTTCCAGTCTGGTCCCTGGCACCAAGAGAACAGAATAAATGTATTGTCTACCACAGTTTGCACTAAAGAAACCTAAATCTTTCACAGTTCTTTAAGGGGGGCTGGAAATATTTGCAGCCAGGCATCCATCTGATCTAGTTTGCTCTGGGCTGACTCTGAGACATCTTGAAAATTTAATGTAATTGGAAAGGCAGGAGGTGTTGCTCCATGATGAAATGTCATGATTGCACTGGAGACAATGACACTGCAAATATCATCCTAAAGGATGCCTTTGTTTTTCCTTCTATAAAAAGGATGGGGAAAGAGAAAAGAGAAAAGAAACAGATGATTTGTGTCAGATGATCATTTTGATGTCCCGTTCCAAAAAATGTTTTGTTAGAAGGAGAAGTCAATTAATTTGATCCTTCCCTTGGTGCGCTCTGGGTGTACACAAATTTATTCGGGTAGAAAGACCTCTGACAGATGATGTGCTAGCAAAAATTCTCAAGGCTTTTGGGCTTGATTTAAGATAAATCTGAATGCAGTTGCTGTGGATGAAAGAGGAGGCTGCGTAAAGGACACACTTCAGTACTCATGTTATATAAATGTCTCCACAGACAAATGAGAGGAAGAATTGCCTTGTAGCTGAAGCACAAGGAAAAAACAAGGGCAGAAGGGATTTGGGGTCAGTCAGTGGCTCTGTCACTCCCACTCTGGAGAACATCTGGTAATATCTTAATTACACTGCGCCTCACTATACAAAAGGCAGAAGGCGATTTGGATCAGAGCTCTTCAGAGCAGGGACTGAAAAATTGAACACACATCCAGAGATATCCTGAGCTTTGACTCAGTCATGTCACTGATGATCTGCAAAGAGCTGTGCAGGGGAGGGCACAGATCCTGAAGTGATCACTGGGGCACATCTACCTAAATAAACCCAACACTGCCGGGCATCACTCAAATTTGTCCTTGACTCTGGGCTTCACAATCAAAACTCTGGACTTCTGCATGCAGCTTTACAGATCTACAGTTTAACAACTGGAAAAACTGAGGCAGAGGCACAGAGCCATGTTCCCACTGAACATACATTAGGGGCAGAAGCAGAGACGAGCTCTGGTCCTGCTCATTTAAGGTCGGAAAAGACCTCTACAATCCCCAAGTCCAACCCCAAACCATCCCCACTGTTCCCACTGACCACATCCCTCAGTGCCACATCTCCACAGTCCCGGAACACCTCCAGAGGTGGAGGCTCCACCACCTATTCCAACACAATACCACTCTTTCTGAGAAGATATTTTCCCCTAATATTCAACCTAACCCTCCCCCAGCACAACTTATGGCCATTACCTCTTGTAATTGCAAAAAAAAAGAAAGAAAGAAAAAAAAAGGAAAGTCCCATGACAGATTGCTTTAGCCAGATGTTACACCAGGGCTGTTGCCTCCCTTTCCTCTGAAGAATAATCTCAAGGAGGGTTCTCAGATTCGGGATCACACTGTGCCATAACTGTAAGATAAGAGATGTTTTTAAGCCTAACCTCAGTGCACTGCACTCAGTGAATTACCCTGCGCTTCACCCAGTCTGGAAGGGTGCCTGAATCTACTGAGAGAAGCACAGAAACATCTGAAGTAAATTTGTACTTGCATTACAATGTACAAATTTCTCCAACTAGAGTATTCGTATTACTGAAGTGTCTGAGAATGTCACAAACAGTTATTATGTCATCCTTTCGAACCCATGATTTCTTCTGCTTGACTTCCTCCTCCTTAAAAACACAGTAAGAGATAGTCCTTGCCTGAAGAATTCATACCAGAGACATTCAAAGGAGCAAGAGAACGTTAATGTTTTATACTTATACAGGCTATTCTATCCACAAAGAATCAAAATGTCTGTTCACAATTAAGAGCAGAGCATGAGTTCAAGACTCTGTTACTGACTATACTAAGTATTTTGGACAATTGGTTTCCCTTTGAATGCCTCATTCACCCCTCTATTGTACATTCTTCTGCAAGGATGCAGTGTGAATTAAAAGCTTTGAGTTGCTGCACTGAAACATGAAACGTTATTTATTGTATTAATGCTTTTTACCTTTGACCATTACTACAATCTTGTCTTGTCAAAGCTCACCCTGAAGATATACGTTGTGTCGTATATTTATATGAGGGTAACAGAATGCACCAAAGACAGACTGAAAGTCTACAATACAGGCTTATTGTCTACAGGATATAAAAAGAGAGAACCAGACACAAGGCAGATGTCTTTTGGGTTCCACAATTTCAGGTTTTTATGGTTAATTAATAGTGCTCATAATGAGCCTGATATTTCTGCATATCAAAATTATTCTACCACTTTAGCAGATGATGTAGCACATTAGTTTTTATTTCCAGAATCAAGGCTTCTGTTTTGTGAACAAGCATGGAGAGGCTCTACAGAAATCGCTGTCCCAAACTGTGGTAAACTTTCAATCAAATGGCATTTAGTATTTGAAGTTCACCTATAGACTTCTGACATCTGTAAAAAAGAGGGTGACCCATTAGGGGTTTATCTGCCTAGCACTAACTCAACACCTGCCCTGCAGTGGAAAGCACAGCAACGATAACAGAGTAGCAAGGTGCTAGGCTGAAGCAAGTGAAAATTTGCTCAAATGCAACAGCCATGGGCACAGAAACAAAGGAAAGCAGCTGCTTACCTTCAGAAGGCCTCAGGTACACACAGATCTCCAGCAAGATGCTTTTATCTCCACTGCCAACCCTTAAATGAAGTCTGGGAAGGGGTGGATCCTGGCTCCATCCCTTCCGGTCACTCAGGTGAACTGCATGCACCTGAGCTGCCTTGGGTTGGCCCTGCCTTCCCACCAGGTGCTTAATCACTGATTCAGGCTGTAACTTAGCATTTCTGCTACACCTACTATTCCTACTGAAGAGCTTATATTGATCCTAAGAAATTTAATGACAGGTGACATCAAACAAGCAGCCTGTTGTGTGAGTCAAAAAGGGATGCATGTCATTTCTGAGCCTTCAAGGAGATGATATCCATCTCAGTGCTCCATTTCATAGCTGAACTAACACGCTCACCAGCTTCATACATGCCTAAAATCACAGTTTGAGCCCTGAATAACTTTTATCTTCAGCCTCTTCAGCCAAAGCCAACTGGAGAGCCATCAGATTTACCTGGGCTAGCCCCAATGCTCCGCTGGATACAGCACAGGCATAGGAATTCTCTGATAAGAGCTTTTTTTCCATAAGACTTGGTGCTTCCCTTCAAAGCCTTTTGCAAACATTTGAGAATCAAGTTTGATCACAGCTGTGTGAGGCAATAAAGTATTATTTCTTTTTCGAAGGGAGAAAACATCCAGGCAGTAAAGCTCTGGTTCTACTATCTGTTGCCCTATCAGGTCTGTAGGTACTTTTGAGGATCAGGGCACAGCTGTCTTGCTCCAGGCCACACTGATTGTCCCTGCAGAAGCTGTGAATAGAGCTCCTGGCCCTATAGCTGAAGCCTTGAGTGATTCCCATTCCTCTCTTGCAGCTTCTCCTTGTGATGTTGCAGTCCTGCACATCTCCCACACCAGATTTCTGTCTTCTCACTTGGTGAGCCTTCTCTCCTTTAACTTCCCCTTATCCTCAAACCCTTATACGTTACCAGTTACACGTTGGGATCCTCCTGCTAAGATGTTCCTTAGGAAATCCAATCCAACATGAGATCTGCTTACCTTAGGAGCAAGCCCTGAAGAACTTCTTCCTCCAGGTCCTCTTTTCCCTAAGTCTGACAACACGGGCTTTTTCTCCATCTCCTCTGCTCTCCTGCAGTGTCTATGAAGGGCACCTTCCCAACCCAAAGGAGTTGAGTTTCTATGCCAGCTCCTCCTCCTGCTGACAGCAAGGAGATATTTGGGTTGGGCTGAAAGGCTGCTTTACCTCACAGTTTCCCACAGCCTGCACAAGTAACTTTATCCTGGCCCATCTCCTAATAACCTTGGGCTCCCAGCACTGAATGCAGGTGCCTAATTTGCTCAAAGCATTGGGGTGAGGCATGAGTGAAGATCCTCAAGTCAGGTCCTGAGCAGATTGCCCCAACTCCCAGTCACGTTTCTGTCCTTTTTTTTTTTTCACGTGGAAACACTGACCCAATAAATAAAAAATAAATAATTAGGTGGGTAATGACAAGAGACGAATTGCAGCTTGAAGAGTTAGCACCTGGAAGTGTGAGCTCCCAGCCCTTTTTCAAGTATAAGATGTGTTAGCCTAAACATGCAATGTGCTTTAGACAGCTAAGCCACAACCTAAACCTAGAAGTGTTGTCAATGAGAGAAGTCAATTGAGGATGCTTCTGGGAGTCAGGAGCTCTTAAATGCTTCTTCCAGCTTCAACACAGTGACCATGACACTCAGTGGCAATGGCTGTTGTTGCTCATGGATGTGCTGCTCAAGCTGCACCAAGATACAGATTCCCAAACCCCATTTTAATGACAACAAAGTCATTTTCCTTCCTCCACACAGCCATCTTTCAGGTTATGCCACTATTGCTGTTGGCTTTGCTTAAAGCTGGAGTTCTCCAGTCCCATTCGTTTTTCCTCCACACAGGCATGGCAGTACTCTCTTGGAGCCAGGCCTGCCCCGGCACAGCCTGACTCTCAGAACCAGCTGCTCTCAGGTCACAAATTCAGAGGTCTGATGGCACAGGGCACATAAGCCAAAGGGTCGTGTGCACCGTCACAAGAATTTCTCAGTCAAACAGTAAATGGCTCCTGCAAGTCATCGGTGTATTCCTGCTCTCTCGTCTGCAGATGCTTACAGAGAGGGAATAGCCACATCTAATTAACTCAAATAACACAGCTTTTCCAAAGTCAAAACCCAAATTTTGCATGACCCGATTAGACTGCTGAGATCAGAAGGCAGACCTGAGCTTGGCTTTGCTACGCACCACCATAGGCAAAGGGAAACAGGGCTGTAAAGGCAGCTCTGCTGCCCACTTCCCCTGCTGCATCCGTTTTGCAATGTCCTCCATGCTGCTTTCATGCACTGCTTTTGCCAGGGGCTGATGTGTGACCAGTTCACTAGATAGTGCTGAAAGGTAGATAAATGGCATTGAATGATTTATAGAGTTTTGGGTCAGCCATGCTGGAGGTTCAGGAGAGCGTGGTAAGGGCGTGAAGCAGCTTAAGAAACCCATGAGCTTTCTATGCATCCACAGCACAAATGATTCCAAAGCACGGTTTTGAAATCATCTGCTCCTTTTTTCACCGGGTTTATGCTGCCGGGTTTGAAATGCCTCACAAGTCTCCTTTCATCTGTTATATTTCCTCCCTTGCTTTTCACTAAGAAGTAATAAACTCCCTTAAAGTGACAAGGGTACTGGAGTTTGTCTGGAAGGAGGCTCAGCCAAGGCTGACAAATGTTCCCAGCCTTCGTGTACCTTGTCCAGTGCATCAATGAATCTCCACCATCAATTGCCCGGTGCTCCAGACTGATAACAAGTGTCTAATCCAGAAGAAATGCTTTTCTGACGTGCTTCTGACAGCACCTAAGCATACTGACTCATAGAAATGATGGAGAAGATCTCTCAGAGCTGGCTTTCTACAGTCTGTCCTTCTGACAATGAAGGAATGCTCTCAAGAGCATACTTTATATCACCGTCTGGTGCAAATCTCATGGGAAGCTGTTTCAGAACTTGCTTCTTTGAGAGCTTCCTGGTAATACAGCCTAATTCTTTTGTTTACTGTCATCTCATCAGTGCTCTGCACATTCTCTCTCCTGAAAGCTGCATTTCGTTTGGAGCCTTTAAATTCATAGGCTGTGGAAGCAGAATCTCAAGGAAAAGCAGTTCATTCCTGGGTATTTATTTTCCTGCACTAGGCTAACAGAATATCCATCAGCTCCTGAAGGGGTTAGGTTCAGATTAATTCATCACAGCTCAGCATCACCAGCGAGCCCAGTTGGCCAGAAGGATGCCTGAGACCTGAGTGTTGTCCTCTGATCTAAGTGATGCTACAAGTTTTGCATCTGAATTTCTATATCTCATGGTATCATTTTGGGACAAAGACAGTTTTCTCCTTCAGTCTCACTGTGCACAGTCTGCTGCACCGTGTCATCAAGCTTCTCAGACCTGTGCTCATTTGCCCAGCCTGCTGATTGCCCTATCCCTATCATAGGGAACCAACCCTAGGAGGAGGTTGGACTAGATGATCACCAGAGGTCCCTTCCAACAACTCTGTGATTTTCATTCCTTCCCATACCAAGGACAATTTCCCAAGCCAAATTCTTTTTCAGGAAACTGCAAATCTGTTGTCACACCGAGTGAGTATTTTTTTTTTCCAGACTTTGGAAACACAGAAGTCCCATTTAGAGTCAGAGACACACCAGACATACGGCGACCACCCAAAATAACCACCAGCTCACTGACGCAGGCTGTCCTCAGCCACAGCAAGGCTTCCTGTAGTACGGGCTGCAGGGATCGGTCTTTCTCTAGCTGACACCCCATGGATGTCTCTTTCGATGAAAGAATCACACCTCCATCATTGTTCTTTTTAAGAAAGGCTGGGAGTGATTTTTGTATCACGTTGGGGTGGCAGGGAGCTGTTTCTGGTTCCTGTCACGTCAGATGGATGCGAGTCACCTCCGCACGTCTGACATGGGGGGTGCTGACAGCTTGGGTGGAAGAGTGAACCTGGAGGCTCCCAGCTCCTCCTCGCTGCCAACTGCGAGCAAGCTGCAGTCCCCACTTTGCAGCCTGGTAGCAGCATCTGTTTCTCATGAGGACTACACACAGCATAGGGATTTCATATTTCAGCCATCACCCTCCACTGTCAGTGTTCTGAATGCCACCACTTTCCATCCCCGTGCTCACCTTCCTCTTGTTTGCTGAGCTCTGTGCTCACAATTCCCTATGAGAACCACAGTGTTGGTCCACGAATCTCAAAGCACTTCGCCAAGAACAGCCTTCATTCTCACAGACTCGTAGAATCACAGAACTGAGTTGGAAGGGTCCCTTAAAGGTCACCCATTCCAACTCCCCTGCCAGGAACAGGGACATCTACAGCTCTATCAGGTTGCTTAGAGCACTGTCTTCTTTTAATCATCAGTTTCTTCCTTTTTAAACCTGTGAACACACAGAGGGAAGTAACTTGCCAAGGCCTTCCTAGCAGCAGGATTGTAGTGACAGTGCAATTGGTTCACGAGGACATTGTTAATATTCCAGAACCTTGCCAAATCATGTCTAAAGTCCATTGCACGCTGAAAATTCGTCTCAAATTACACTGACTGGAAAACCAACTTTCTTTTGCACTCAACCTAACAAATGACATAGTCTGCACGAAAAATAAATAAATACACATATAAAAAAATTGTGAACCACGTCAGAAAGCCCACGGTATTCTATCTTAAATCTCTCCCTTTGACAGACAGTGGATTAAACAGAAAATGAGTTACATCTCCCCAAACCATATAAATGTGAGTCCCACACTGCAAGGTAGCATGACAAATAGCTGCTGATATATAAGAATAAAAATAAACCACGGCTGAGATCAGTGCAGGCATCGCTGCTTGTATCTGCCATGAAAATCAACTCAAAACCTTGGGATGAGAATTTGAAGTGCATAGTTTCACTGGCATAAAGACGATGAAACCTTAAGGAATAAAGAAAAAAATAGAATGAAAAATGAATTGTGGAAAATTATCTTTGACTCCAGCCAAACAGTTAAGAAAGACAGAGCTGGTTTTACTGTTTCCAAAGGAAGAGATTCCCAGGAAAAAGAAAATAATAATCCAAAGTGATTCCAGAAGCACAAATGATCTGTACTCAGATGACAGTGATTCCAAAAGGAGGTCTGGACTAATTTTAAAGCATTTCACAAGACAAGGATGGAGTTATTTTCTTTTAATGACAAAAGGGTTACAATGAAAAATCCTGTAATAGAGATATTAAACTTAAACGTAGGTCACCTAAATTGGAGTTCTTCTCCTCTGAGGGCCAGGAAGAATGTCATTGTATTCCATTAATAAAGGTCTCTTTTTGTCTGGTCAGGAGGGCATAAAAATTGGTGCCAATGTTGCCAGCGAGGACTCTCAAATGGAGATGGGAGGTTTTCCAGCTCCATCTGCGGATTTGCACAAGTACTGATGAAAATGGTAAAGCCTACTGCCCAAATTGCTCTGAGATGATGTCTGAAAGACTTTAGAACTGATTTGTTTTGAGGCATTGCAGAATTGCTTTGAAAGGGACTGCCAGAGGCGCGCGTGCCCGGGTTACTCCAATATCCCCCATGTTCCAGTCCAGCACCAACCCTTGCTAGCTCTCCTTGTGCTGATCTGCAACAAAACAAACACCAGCACAAGATCTGGCCAAGTTTTCCGAAAGCCACATGTCATTCTGGATGCTGAATGTGAGATGCTGTAGAGAGGTTTGACTATGAAGAAGCAGCAAGCGTTCTCCATCTGCATACCAGCCCCTAAATTAGCGAGCTGAAGGATGGCGTGTCACTTTGATATCAATTTACATGAAATATACTCATTTCCTTTGTGGATTAAAATACCTGCAGCACCCAGCAGCAGAAACTCGTGCAGCGTTGGGATTGCTGGTGGTTTTTTTCTTTACTAACAAAGCAGCTCTCCGATGCAGAAAGCAGCCTGGCAGCACAGTGGGCTTCACCACCATTCTCTGGCCACAAGAAATCTTTTTCTTAATTCCATGTCATCTTCCCCCTTCTAATGTTCTTTGACAGGTGCTAGCTAAATGCGGGAGCAGTAGAAAAGGCAGTTTTCACTGTTGGAAAGATCTGTTGTGAACATCTCAGCGTGCTCACGGTGCGACTTCTCACACGCTGCTACTTGGTGCCTGGAGCCTTGGCAGCTCCATCCTGCCTGGTGCTGGGCCAGCAGCTCCCGTTGACCGGGGGATGGACCACAGCAGTGTTTGACACTTGGCAGGATTGAGTCCTTACAGCCACACACTAACACCCAAGTATCGCATCTCATTTGCTTGGATGTTTCTAACACGTCAGAGCGTGAGGAGCTTTGCCAGCCTATGTGAGCTCCAGTACACTACTCAGGGTAGCACATTCGTGTGGCAGGCTGGAGGCTGCTGGTTCCCGGGATGGCTTGGGATTTGCTAGACAATGATGTGCTCCTTGGAAGTCCAAACTTCTCCTCTTCTCCAACAGTGGATCATAGAATCATGGAATCATGAAGGTTGGAAAAGATCACTAAGATCACCCAGTCCAACCCATCCAACATTGCCCACTAGCCATGTCCCTAGATAGAATCATAGTATCATTAAGGCTGGAAAAAACCTCTAGGATCACCAATTCCAACCCCAACCCACCCCCACCATGCCCACCTCCCTGGGCAGCCTATGCCAGTGCATTACCGCTACGGGTAGTGGCTGAGGGAACTGGGATGGTTCTGTTTGGAGAAGAGGAGGCTCAGGGGAGACCTTAGTGCTCTCTACAATGCCCTGAAAGAAGGTTGTGAGGAGGTGGGGGCTGGCCTCTGCTCCTGGGTAAAAGCGGTAGGATGAGAGCTGGTGGCCTCAAGTTGTGCCAGGGGAAGTTCAAGTTGGATGTTAGGAAAATTTTTTTCTCAGAAAGAGCAGTGATGCACTGACATACCAGTGGTGATGCCCAGGAAGGTGGTGGGGTCACCATCCTAAGAGATATTTGAGAACTGTGGGGATGTGGCACTGAGGGACATGGCCTTGGGCATGGTAGGATGGGTTGGGTTTGGACTTGGGGATTGTAGAGGTCTTTTCCAGCCTAAATGATTCCATCATCTTATTTTATGATTCTAAGGAGACATTTTGCTTTGTGTGTCCTGATATCCCTTCTGCTCACAGCAGGTCTCCATGCCCTTCCTGTAAATGGCTCTCGGATCTCAAAACACTTCAACATTTCAGCTAGCTCAAAGGCAGAGAAACCAGTGAAGTACTTCAGGGCACTGTCAGCGCAGAATAATTATCCAACAAGTTACAGCAGGGCATCCTTCTTCCCCTGAATAATTAAGACACTTTCAATTTCTGGGAGTAGGACATGGGATCTGGGGAGAAATGTTTGGAGGTAGCGCAGCAAATCCTATCCTTCTCATTCTCCTCCGTTATTGCAATCTCCTCTCGCTATCTATCTGGGGATGCTGCTAAATGAAAAGGTTTATGACAGCTCTTCAACACTCAATCATATAAAACACTCTCTAAAAATTTTTCAGTAAGTTAAAGGAACTGCCAGCACTTTTTAATTTTTTTTTTTAATCATAGATTGGGATTTTCACAGAAGTGAATGAAGTTTACATGCCTAAGCTCAGTTGGATATCAATAGGATTTGAGTTCCTAGCTTCCCTAGCTTTCTGCAAAAATCCCTGTCTTATTCCGGATTTGCATTTCATCTGAGGAAGGAATGGCTTCTGGTTAATGCATGGAGATAAGGTTAGGAATACTTCTAAATGAGCATGGATTTTAAAGTCAATGAGTTGCTCCCAGTTTACACCAAAGCAGCTGAAAGCAGAATTTACATACTGCCATTTTTTTTTTCTTCAAAAATAAAATGAAATTTCTGTTACAGAAGGAGAATGCTAACGTTTATATTAAGCTTATTCTCTGGCAGTGACTGTTTTTTCTAAGCAAAAATAGCTCTTTTGGACCAAATTCTACTCCCACGTCAGCTACCATGAAATTCCAGGGATTTCAGAGCAGCTCCTTTGGATGTATCTGGATTTTGTTTCTCTGATCCTTAGTGATGAAAGGAGAAATTTACCGTTCCATGAAGCAAGATGCATGAGATGCTACTGATTCCAGCATCAAGAATTAAAAATAAATAAGTAAATAAATAAATACAGTAGGGTTTCTGATTCGTTTTAAGCAAAAGAGAGAAATCACAGACTTTCTTCTCTCTATTACAGGCAGGTCTTTTGGAGGTGAATTCTTCTCTCACATTTGCACTTGTATAAACTCTGAGTAATTTCTTTAAGTCACCGTTTAATCTGTAGTTTTTTTCCAGGAAGAAGATCTGATCTACAGAAAATCTAAATCAATATCAGCTGGCTTTAGGTCAAAGAACTGGGGCCTCAAGCACTAAGAATACCTGTCAGCTAGATATAAACAGACATATATCACAGTCTGCATGAAAATCACCTCTTAATCTCCCAAGGCAACCAGTGGATAAGTTAAATATAATTAATTATTGTATCATTCTGGCCTTTGATAACAAAGGCAATCAAGTCAAGCGTATTTTTGCTCTGCCTTATCATAACTTCTTGATTAAAAAAACAAAATTCCTTTCTCTTCCTTTCTTCTCTGCCTGGTAGAGATAATTTGGACAGAAAGGGACATGCCAGAAATGGTTCCACTGAATGCAATCAACTGGAGGAGACAACCAGGAGTGGCACAAATCTGTAAAGCATCCTTCCTCCTGATCTGAGCCTCCACCCAGTTGCTCCCACTCCCACACCCAACATATTTTCCTTGTTGGTGACAAGAGACAGTAAGTTAACTTCTTCCTATTTGAAATATGCACTGAGGGACATGGTCAGGGGGCATGGTGGGGATGGGTGGGGTTGGACTTGGGGATCTTAGAGCCCTTTTCCAGCCTTAATCATTCTATGATTCCATGATATCCAGATACTGCTGCGTGGCTGCAACTCTCACAACAACACAATTAAGCCCAGCATCCTTCCTATAGACTAGATCTGGTATTTTTACAGGTTTAAATCACTGTTATTCAATAACTATCTCAGAACTATGCTCTGAGGATTAATATCTACGCCCAGAACATGAGTAAGTTGAGGTTTGGTTGCTGTTGTACCAAGAACTTCCTCTGCCATTTTGGGAAAGTCATCCGATGGTACATAAATATGCAGTTGTCATTTGCCTTCATCAGAGCCCCTCTCCTCTCCAGCATGGGGGTAATAACATGTGCCTACGTCAGACGGTTCTTTGGAGGAAAATTCACACCGAAGCAATGTGCTCTGCAAAGGACTGGCAAAAGATAATGGCCACATAAATATCCATGTCAGATTTTTTACTTCTGCTCAGTGATTTGAACACGATCCACTGGATTATACTAGCACACAACTAACAGCCATGAATCTTTGTGGTCTAGCTTTGCCTCTGTCTGCTGCAGAGGTACATGAGGGATTCGTTTTGGCCTTTTATCTCTACGTGTGCATAGCTGTATTTTATGGCTCTTGTTTCCCTTCCCAGTCGGGAGTGGGAGTCTGGGGGGGAATGGGAGTTAGCACCTGGTGTTGCCAAGTCCAGCACACCATGTGCCAAGAGGAAAAATTTATTTTGTTGACGATTGTTTCTGACTTTCACTTTCCCCAATTGGCTAGAGATGCAATTTTCAGATCTGCCTGAGGCTATCCTCTCTGTTTAGAGAAACAACAATAAAACCCCCAATACAAACTTAACTGCTATGTATGAGCATGTTGTGGGAGCTCACATTACTTGCAGCTAACACTGTTTTAGGGAGCTCATTCACTAATTATCTTCCAGCAACCTAGCAAGGTTCATTAGATAAAACGACAACTCTACTAAAGTTTTGGAAGCTGCTTATGCAACATTTAGAAAGGGGAGAGCACATCTTAGATAACCACGGGGCTATTTCTGGATAGCTAGTGCAAAACTTGGATTTATTCTGACTTAATACGCTTTCAGATTGCATTGAGAGAGTTGCCTGAGGGCATGGGACTGGGTTTTCATGGGATCTCACAGGACGGCTGATGTTGGAAGAGAATCTTCCAACTGAAAGCAGGGTCAACCCTTTGAACACCTTTGTTCCCTTATGCTGCATTTGCTCCACTATTTTCATGTATGTCTTGTAACTGGGAGCACAGATGGGTCCAGATGGGTCTCAGCAGCACAGGGGAAAGGGGAATAATCATCTATCACCCACCTATGCCTTTCTAATCAGGCTTCAGGGTGCAATGAGTGCAGCTGGCTTCCCCAGCAAGCAATCCTGAGGCAGTTTCTGTCATTAAGAGTAGCAGACTCATTTTCTGTGCATCAGGGCCAGGGAGCTCAATTTCACATCCTCCTAGCTACCACGTGGCCACAGTGAACAGGATGCTTAACCATCACCAGTGGGGTGGGTCCCAAAGAAGATTCCAGAAAGATTACTGTCTGCTGGGCCATCTTCACTGTATGTTTCTACTTATACATTAGTCACAATTCTCATGCCTTTGTAGATATCCATATTTTAGCACATTATCTAATTCACAGAGGTCTATTGATTCCCAGCTTTGCTCTTGAAGGGCAGTGACTCATCTTTCAGTGCACACAATAGAAGAGCTGCTAATAAAAAAAACATTTAACATTTAGAGCCAGAGTATCTGGATGAGAAATGCTCCTACATTGCAGACATCCAGGCTTCGTGAGCTGGATTCAGAATCTGATGGCTTTTTTCCCCCTCTCTGATGCCGAAAACACAAATGCTCCGGATGTGCTCATTTCCTATGGAGCTGGATTTGCCCTGGGCGTGCAGAACTTTGGATTAACATGGTCATTTGATGCAATGCATGACCTCAAACAGTTTATTGGAACTTTCTGTTTGTGGGCACACATTGGAGAGGGCGGAGAGAGTTTCTAGAGGAGGAAATTCACCCCTGCCCTCAAAAGGACACGATCGGAGCATTTTCATTCTCTCTAGGCCTTCAGTTTGGGATCCGAACATGACTGAAGGAACACGCTGACCTCACACTGAACTGAATCTTACAGAATCAGTCCACTCTTAAATTCCCAGAACCGTTTTTTTTTTAAAGCTGAGAGGATGAGAAACTGGCTGGGGAGAGAAAAAACTGCAAAGGGAGATACCGCTGCTGAAAAACATACAAATCATCAATCAGTCACCAATCAATAACACCTGAGCACTACCACTTGCAAAACTCACATTGATTTCAATAGGAATCCTATCCAAAGAGACTCAGAGCCACCTATTGTGATTTTCTCTTAGACTTGTGGTGTTTTTTCTTAATAAGTATTAAAACATCTTTCATTTTTCAATGCCAGTCCTTAAGAACCATGAGACTGAGCGAGCATCTTGGCTTTTTATACATGCTTGTCTTCTGGCCATGTAGTTGCAGAGGAAAACCCCACAGGGCTCTGAATAACATCACTCAGAGCTCAAAACCCATAAGGCAAACTACAAAAGGGCTATAGTGCCTTTTTTTGGTACTCACCTCCATTATCCTCTCCCATGATCTCATAGAATCATAGAATGGCTTGGGTTAGAAGGGACCCCAAAGATCAAGTTCCAACCTCCCTGCCACAGGCAGGGCCTCCAGATCTGGTACTAGACCAGGTTGCCCAGGGTTCCATCCAACCTGGTCTTGAACACCTCCAGGGATAGACCCAAGGGCTGCTGTGTCAAACTCTGGATCCTGTGTACTGGGGAACATAGTTCAATGCACACTGTGCTCAATTGGCATGGTTTATGTGATCATAGAATCCTCGAATCATTAAGGGTAGGAAAACCAATAACATCATCTAGTCCAACCACCAAACCATGCTCTAGATGATTTGACTCAGTGTCACCTCTACCCTTTTATTGAACACCTCCAGGAAGATGACTCCACCACCACCCTGGGCAGCCTGTGCCAATGACCATTCTTTCTGAGAAGAAATTTTTCCTAATACCCAATCTGAACCTCCCCTGGTGCAACTAGTGATGTACGTACATTCTGGAAAAGGCTACAAACCATTCATCCTGCTGCTTTCCTCATCTGGGGAAAAAAAAACCTCACCTAGTCAGAGCCAGGGAAACAATATTGCTTGCTTCTCCACAGGATTGATGCACATGACTGATAAAGCATGCGATGCTAATGCTTCTTCAAGGCAGTGCTACAGGTCTCCTTGTGCACCCTATGGGGTGGCATAGGTTGGAACATCTTTTCCTCAGCTTTCTTTATCAAACCCTTTATATGGAAATACACCAACAATAAACCTTTCAACAATTCATCTCCCACGTACCTGCATGAAGGTGTGCATCCTTCAGTCCACCTCTGTCCCCGGGCAGAATTTCACCACCCACCCTATGACGTGGCATTCCTCCCAAAGGACGGCAGCACAGCATTTGTGGATCCAAAAGTCACCCCATGAAGCTAATTTTCCAGCCAGTGGAGCAACCTAAATATCCAAGCATTTTGAGTTTGACAGTTTGTCGTACTTCACGTGCTGTCAAATGGAAACCTTTGTTACAAAGGAGCCCAGATTTGTTAGAGTAAACGAACCTTGATATGTTGAATGTGCTGTCTTAATCCTTCAGATATTTCACCTCTTCTCCATTTCCTTCACAGAATACTTGCTGCTCGGGTAGATTTTAGATTCTTCTCAATCATAAAAGAGTGACTTTTTATAAATACCAGTTCCACTACAGCTACTGGAATAAAAGAAATGCTGCAATACTGACTAATGCTACTTATTCCAACGGAGGATTTTAAGTGAGCTTTTAAGAGTCAGATCAGCTTGGCAAACTGGGAACAATTATGCAAAATTTTCCCAATAGCTCCGCCTTATTTAATCAAATACTTAACTCCATGCCTATCCAGGCCAGCAATTAAACATGGCAGGAAGAGAATTAAGCATGGGCTTCAAATACATTCTTTAATGAAGATGTTTTCCAGGACTGGAGCCAAATGAGCTGAAATTCATCACTGCTCCAAGGTAAGTGTAGTACTGAAATAGGGAAAGGAGAATTGTTAACTTTCCTATTTGGACTAAACCCGACGCATTAACTAGGGCATTAATTTAATTTCTCTTCCTATGTCAGCTTTTAATTAAGCATTAATTTACCCTACTTCGTTGACTTTGGGCTGTGCATGGAATTGCCATGGGGTCCATGGCATCCTACTGGGTGTTGCCAGCATGGAGCTGAGGTGGTGGCTGGGCTGAGCAAGAGAGGAATGGGAGATGGGCACTTCCATCACCAGGGCTCGTTGTTGGGCAGGAGGAGGATGGCAGTCTCGAGGGCTGCTACTTGGACTCCATTTCTGAATGCAAATGTGCAGCTCCTCCACTAGTATCAGTCCCTGCAGATGCACAGGTTTACTCCCGTTTCATATCTGGCTCTAAAGTTAATGCAGAAAAATTACTAATGGTGTCTTAGTTAAATTATCCCTCAGTTAAATTCAACTCTTTAAAGCGTAATATTAAACTAACAGTGTCTGGTGGCTCTTATTTCATTACTCCTCCATTTCAGTTTTTTTAAGACTTTCTTTTCATTTCAGGATATTAGATTTGATATAATAACAATGGCCTTAGCAGATGGAAAAAAAACCCCACAACTTTTTCCTAAATAATCTTGTACTGCTTTGGAAAGATAGCTCTTTATGATCTTCATTTTCATGGTACGCTTCGATTCCATTACCCATTTCTTTTATGAGCTGGAGTTCAAAGAATAGGCACGGCTCTCAGAATATAGAAAAACTTCAGTTATCCTCCCATTGAGAAGCTTTTAGGGAGTTAGGACCTTGCTGTGGATATGGCACCAAATGGGGTTGGGTAATCCAGACTGTAAACCTCTTCCTGCCCCACTCTCCCTGGATGACGTTGGTCGAACCATTTCACAGATTTCTTCTGAGATGGGAATAATGTTTTCCAGCCCCAAACGGTTGCTAAGAGGATCCGTTCATAATCCTTGTGGAACGCTGGAAATACTTCTGCCTCCTACACAAAAGCGTTTATTCAGTCAGGAAACAGAAAAGATGCTGCATGATCTAACTGAGAAGGTTTGTGATCGGGGAAGGAACAGGGTACACATCCCCTGCTCTCACAACGAGCGATGAGCTGGAGGGGATGCTGGTCTTTTGCTGTGTTCCTATGCCAAAATTAATCACACATTTCAGTTCTACCAACCTTCTTCCCACAGTGAGTACCATGAGGAGCCCGGGGATGGCGGGGACCTCTTGGGTGGGAATCACGGCGTGTGCAGAACAGCACAGTGGGGTCTGTGCTGAGCAATCTATGGGCTTAAATGCTGCTGCAGAAATTACTGCTTCCATCTGTAGCCCCAAGAACAAATTCACAGGGAGGAACACGTGGCTTGAAAGACCTATTCTTTTCATCTCAGAAGAAATCAGTCAGTCACCACGGGGGTTCTCTCCCAACCCATTTATATCAGTGGGAATCTTCCAATGAATTTAATAGGGCTAGAATTTTTCTCATTGTATTTCCATTGTTACAGTAAAGAGATTATTAAAGAGCACAAGCATGATTCAGCAAATCCCACCCCCTCGCCACCCTCTTTGGCCAAGCACACACTTTGGCAAAGGGGTTCAGGAGGATATTCAAGTGAATTATATTTTGTCATATTAAATTAAGAGAGGAATCAGTTAAAAATCATTTTAATCAAGGAAACAAATGGAAAAAGAAATGGAATGATCCCTTGTAGACTGCTTTTGACATTTGTGGATTTGTTTTGTATTCCCTCTCACTCAATAAACTGAAGGATGACTGAGTTCATTTCACAGAAGATGGATTGCATTTTCTTCTCTCAGCTCTGCAATGTCCATCGAATTCAACCAGAAAAAAATTATTGTGCTTTAAAAACGCATGATTCCTACATTATTAGAGTCAAACTGCACACCTGGGGCAAGGGAGAGGAAATGAACACAATCTCCACGTACAACAGCAGTGGTTACTTAATAAAGGGCGTTAATATTTAGGATGACTTTTAAGGCAAATATGCACTGGGAAATGCAGGATGAGCAAAAATGGAAAAGCCCCATTTATGCACAAGCCTTCACCCAACCCAAATTTCTCCTGCTTTTTTTTTTTTTTTTTTTTTTTTTTGGTGGGACAGTTTGAAAGACACAAGGGTCCATTCTAGTCAGTGGGAGGGGTGTTGTGCCCCCATCTAACTCAGAGATCTCTCCTTCACACCTTTGGGGTGAAAAGCCTTGTATCAGTTATATATATGTAACTGCTTTTTAGGACCATTCTACATCCTTTAGTGGCACAGCATAAGGGAAGTGGTCTGTCACTGCAGCTCCTATCAGAGCCAACAACTCAGCAGTGACTCACATCAGCTGGGGATATTTCCACCACGAAGAGAAGGAACGGAAAAGAACAAAACAGGAGAAATAAATAAACATAAAAGTGAAACCTGTCTGTTCCTGGCAGGGGCTGGAAACAGAGGGAGAACATGTTGTTACACTCAGGAGGAGGTCCTTACGTGTAATGGAGATGGGTGCCAGTTTAAGATGCTACAGTTGCAGCCTGGATGGGAGATCTGCAGTATAGACCACATAAGACAGATTTCTGTTGGAGGGTTTGGGTTTTTTGGTAGATGTGGGAGATACGTATTTGTCAGCAGAAGTGGAATGATCAGTTACATCATCTCCTGTTTTTAAGCTTTTGTGCTTACTTGTTTTGTCATTTGAAATCCTCAGGTGCTTAAGGACATCAGTGATGCCACTGCTGTGAAGATAAACCAGAGCACACTGCCAAACCTGAGTCCTGCTTCAAAGTCCTGTTCTGCAGCTCAGTGTCACTCAAATCTCTGCAGAATCAGGGTGTAAAACACGACTGAGAGCACCTCTCCCTGCCTTCTCAGCTGCACAAACCACCCACCTCCACACACACGCTGGTATTTTCCTTCAGAAAAGCTGCAATGTCAATGCAAATATTTCCATTCAAGTTTTCCCACCAGGATTCCTTTATCATCTCATAGGGGGCAGGTGCAAATGGTGCAACGAGGGAGCTGCCCACAGGCTGGGGCATGCAAGCTTGTGCATGCAATCCCTCACTGAGGAATCTGCAAATTGGCTTCGCTGTTCACCAGCAGAGAAGGTTGTCAAAGATTTAGCAGACCTATTGCCAAAGAGCTACTTTGGGAGATTGGTTTGTTGTTTTTTTTTTTTTTTTTGATCAAGTCTGTCTTCCATAAAACCTCATCTGAATGCTGTTAACACACATCACAGACACTGACGACACTGAATTATTTAATGCTACACACCTATCTCAGATGAAATCTCGCAGATCAGAAGAAAATGTTTACTTCAGTTGGACGGAGCTCCTACAGACACGCTCTAGGGTGATGAGACAGGCATTAGGAAATATTATGGGAACCATCTGATCGGAAATGAGTATAAATTCCTTCTGGCAATCCTTCTCTGCCTCTTACACACCCATTCCCATTTCTGTCCTCTGGTAACATTGCCTACCTGCTGCCACAGCAGCTCTCAGTTCACGGACCGATGTCCTTAATATTATTTCTGCTCAAGTCCCAATGTGTTTTGGTGTTTACTTGTTTTGCAATAATAATAGATGATACGGTTATCCACAGAGCAAACAGAAGGGCTGTATTTTCTCCTCTTGTTCAGGTGAGCGAATCATTCAGAGAATTTATGAGACAGAACTCAGCCTGTGGGTAATTGGTCTTCATTCCCTCTGGCCTGACAACCACCATGTCACCAGCCCATGTCTAGTCCACGTGAAAGCAGCTTGCAGACTTTGCTCGCTGGCTGCTGAGACACTGAATTATGGTTGATCTGCAGGTTCAGTTGGCTCTTACTCCAGTATTTTATCCTCCCATTTCATTCATAAGGCAGATAAAGGACACGCCAACAAAGTCCAGGGAAAAAAATAAGTAGGAACCATCTCTTTGCCCCCATTTCCTGATGGTTTGGATATCACACAGCAAAAGGATCTTCTAAATGGGCAAAGCAATGGGGTAATGGAACAATAGTGAGGATGCAGCTGATTACACCTTTAGCAAGATGTCATTACTTCCAAAATTTGCTCTCTCACCTATGTATGAGCAGCAAAAATACTGAAACCTTCCCTAGAAAAAATCAAAACAGCTCAAAGGAGTCACCGGTGCCCTGGCCCTGCTGCAGCAATGAGTATCTTGTGATCCAAAACTACACGAAGGCACGAGGAAAGATAAGGGATGATCAGATCAAAATGCTGCACTTGTCTGCTCTCTCAGCTTCACCGGTCTCCCATTTTCTTTCTGAAGAAATGCAGGGCATGAGTTCAATCTAAAAAGCTCTAGCCAGTCTGTGATCAAGCTGCCTTCTCCATCTACTACAGCAGAGGGGCAATTAAGGACTTTGGAAGTATCTCTGACATGCAGTTTCAAATCCTCGCACAGAGGAATTTCAGATAGGATGCTAGAGCATGGGAATCCATTACCTTAAGGAATGCAGTTTTGAGATCGCATGAAACGCATTTTGTTACACAACTCTAGAGAAGTAAGCTGTGAAGCTACAAAAGGCCCTGCAACCAAAACCAGGACTGCATATTCAGAGCACTGTACTCTTTTCATTGGACAGTTTTCAGAAGTATTCAGCACGCACTGAGCTGGTCAGAAATATTTAAGTTCTTCTGTTAGTGCAAAATTAGGCTGGAGACCTTGGCTTGAATGTCTTTGTGAAGACCAATGGAATTAATTTTAAGTGTTCTTCCTCATTGCCTAAAGTTGTTGAATAGGAACTGTTGAGCATGCATTAGCACAAAGGCATTGCTTTTGGATGTTTTGAGAAAAACTCCTCTATCAGATCTATCTTTGAATGTCTTGTATCACCAAGTGGAATCCATGTAAAGCCAATTAAAACTTATTTGTCAAAGGGTAGAACTAACATCATAATACGCATGGTCTGCTCACAGCTCGCTAGCTGTTACTTGAAGCCACAAATCACAATAACTATTCTGTTGAAATTATAAAAGAGAAGCTAGAAATCCTGCTAAACCCAATGAGCCATTAAATAGTTGACAATATTCTTTATAGAAACCTAGAATAGTTAATTAGTCCCCAAATACGAATGGTGAGCGTGAATAATTGCCACCATAGATTCCAATCAAGATACCCAAGGCTAGATCTGCAACTAGCATAAACTGACATTGCTTCATCTACAGTGCCAGCTCATACCAGCTGTGAAACTGGCCCCAAAAGATTGGGTTTGTGCTAAAAGCACGGGGGTCTTTATATTCCTTCATCTTCCTCCCGACAACAGCTTCCCCCAGTCACTCTCTACCTATTCCTGAACCTTTTACTCTAGGTGTTTCATTCCCTTCCTCAGTTTTTTTTAGCATTTCCAGACTTTTCTCTCTAAAGAAGCGAGGCTCTGCTTACTGAGAGGCAGAACATTCCCCCCAAGTTTTGTGCTGATGAGATGTGACATTCAGAAGTTATTGCGCTACACAAAAACAAACAGAGAAACGCCATCAAGTTGAATGCAGGGAATTGCTCAGCCAATTAATATTTGCATATCCTTGGATGAAAGATATCAGTAGTACAAAGTATTATTATTAATAAGAGCCCACAGAGAATCTTCTGTCAGACAAACACCACTAATGATGTGCCTTGCTTTCTGTCTTGGCACCCCACCAAGTTTCACAGGAGTTTCATGAAATACCAGTTTCTTGCTCGACAAAGAAAGTTTGGCAGAGTTTGAAGGGGTTTGGATGATCAAACTGGGAGATAAAGTCATGAACAGAGGAGAGAGACTGCACCTCTATCACTGCAAAAATGTCACGTTGTGACACCGTGCACTGTGACAGCAGAACTGTCCCTTCCTTGAGATCCCTGCTTTCTTTTCCCTTACACAGCCTTCATCTTGAAGGTGACATTGCTGAACCAAAGCACTCAAAGATAAGCAAAACTTGAACATTTTTTTCGATCAGGACCTCAGGGCTTCTCATGCCGTAGGAAATTCATTCTGAATCCCTTTCAGCACAGCACAGAACCTCCCCAAAAGACAGCAAAATGGTGGCCCGGGTCCTGCAGACCTCCATTAGTGCTGCCAGCATCCAGCTTTTAGCCAGCCTGACCTGCCTGGTTGGTGCCCATGAGCAATCTGGATGGTGGAGATTTGAAGCACAGTTTTAATCAACTGAAAAAATGCCTTCTAGTTCATTGCAGAGGCAACATGACCCATCGTGTATCTGTCTTTTATAATGTGCCTGTGCATGGTATATTTGAGGGCTCTTAAGCAGTTCCGTCCTCTTTTGCTGCCGCAGTGCCCATGGAGAGCCAACTGCCAGACTGTGCTTGTACAAATACACTCGCTACAGTAAACAGCCCTGGGCAATCTGTTGCACCCAAGGACCTCATGTTGATTCTGCACCATTCCTTGGAGGATTTGTTCCTCCTTGCAAATTTAAAGATGTGAAGCAGGGAGGGACCAAAATCTTGCTCCTGAATGTTAGCTGGCCTCAGGCCAGCCATGCAAAATGTATTAATAGAAACGGACAGTTTTATACGACTACATCAGAAAAAAAAAACACAAAACAACAACAAAAACCCCAACAACCCAGAGTGATGAAAACATCCAAGTGAATAATACTTGATGAGAAAAAAGGGTGAAATGTTATTTCTTTTCAGTGGTGTTGCCATAGCATTGAATTTCAAGAAACAGAGTTTGTTAAATTTCCTGAATATTCAAGAAAGATAAGAAATAGAGTGAAAAAAAAATCTGAGAAATCTATATTAGCAATGACTTACTGTCCTCAGCTTGAAGCACGTAGCTCTCTGTCATCTCAATAGGATTGCTCTCATGGTTCCAACAAAATACATTCTCAACTTCCTCATTCATGGCCTCAAGGACAATGATAATGGCCTTACAGAAGGCAGCTGCATGGGCAGGAGCCAACCTGCTGGCATGAACTGTGATCTTAGAACTCAGAACCTGTCTGCCAACTCCTGCCAAAGTTATGGTGATAAATGGAGGCACTATGTTGGAGAGAGCAGCTAGATCCTGTTTTGATATGACTATTTGGCTCTCTTTTCTTGACAAGCAATTCAGGAGCTCGATTTTAGAATGATAACATTCCTCTCTCCTCTTTCTTCCGTTCCCTTCCACCCTACTTCCACCTCTCCTACTCCTTTTGTAGCACCTGTAAGGAGGTGGAACTGCTCTGGAAACATCAGCATTTCAGAAAGGAAGTGGAAAGCTCCTGGTAGTGGAGTAGAGCTGTAGCACTGCAGAAAGGCCTCCAACAGGTAACTCCATCTGGACTCCAATGGTCCACTCTGGCCTACCGTCATTAACTTCAGTGGCAGCTTGCTCCAGTTGAGTGAAGTCCATGTGGAAGAATACTCTTAATTTGTTGCTAGAAGCAAGGATTGAATAGAGCTCTGTTTGTGCAAACGATTTGTTGTTATTATCTGAACATCTCTGCTGACCAAGTTCTGAAGCTTTCTGTTGAGACTGGCAATGAGTCGGTGACTGTAGTGAGAGTTTCCTTGCAGGCACTTGACTTTGGTTTCTCTTTGTAAAGATCCTATCATTTTCCCTATTGAAATAACATCAGATAAGCAGTACGTAATGCTTTGGTAGTTTAAAAATACATCTATATTTAAAATATATATATATATATGCAAATAAATCCAGGGTGGCAATAGCAAGACAGGCTGAGCCAGAAACTAATATTGCTTTGACATGAATACAATCAAAATTTTGAGTTGCGCAGTCCTAAGTTCCTACTGAAGAGAATAACAGTATTGAAATTCCAGCAATGAGACTTAAGCCAAGAGGTGGCATCAACTCCCCTTGTCTTTGAAGTAATGCAGCGCTACTGACTGGGCCATGGTGGTTGCAAGCTTTGAGTATCGTACATTGCAAAGCAATGTGACTTTTCAGAACTGATGTCCCTAGAGAAGGGCCCCTGACAGAAGGAGGAAATTAGGATGACACTGTACTCTCAATGGGCAGAGAGCACTGAGTGTTGTTAGATTAAAACAGCTACACAGAGATTGCAGCTTGGGACAGCTTTCAAGAAAGTTTAGCTGTTTTTAGGGCATTGCAAAAGAACAAAGGTTTTCAAGAAGGACATTAAAATGCAAAATAATAATAATAATAATAATAAAACCTCATCAGGATAAACCTTTTTTTTTCCCCTGCCTTTTACAACAATCAGACCAGAACTGCAGCAAGAAATTCTCAAGTCTTGCCTACAATTTCTTTAATCTACAGCTCTTGACCTCAGTTGTAACTGGTTGTACTGAGCAATGAAGTGC
The DNA here is from genome assembly GCA_028571105.1 of Tragopan temminckii. Lineage (NCBI taxonomy): Eukaryota > Metazoa > Chordata > Aves > Galliformes > Phasianidae > Tragopan > Tragopan temminckii. The sequence goes on from JAOWBP010004587.1 coordinate 2,969,813, forward strand.
TGTCTCAGACAAAGCCTAATTAGCTCTGAAAAAGCTGATATGTCCAAAAGAACAGCACATATCCATGTGGAAGATCCAGCTTCTGTCCCAGAAGCCCAGCAGCCACAGCACTGCAGCATCAGTTTGGAATAATTAGTGCAATGCTGTTCACAGCAGGGAGGCCAGCTCTGGTATCCCTGTACAGCCTGCATCAGACAGTATCAATATAGCTTAGTGATAGAGAATCTGTCAAGTTATTTCCAGGGTTAACCACTCAGACTGTTAAAAATATAAATTTAATGTCTAGCCTGAACTTGGCTGCTTTCAGGTTGTTACTCTTGGGTCTTGTTATGCTTTTGTCAGATTAAATAGTCTGCTATGATCAGAAACAGCCTCCCCACATGGAGGGTGATAAACCATGGTCAAGTTACGTTTAGAAGGGGTTTTCCTCCACAGATATAAGTAGCAGGAACTCAACCACACTATGGCTTCTTCCACCAAGAAGCGAACTCTACAGAGAATGGTTTCCAAGGCACAAAGGATCGCTTAAATGCTCATTTCCCATGGAAGATCAGGGGCTCATGGGTGTCTTACTCCATTTGTTAAACTCTAAACATTTTCTCCCCTATCCTGGTCAGCATCCATGAAAAATAATAATAATATCATTTAATCGTGGAGTCTCAGAGAGGTGATTCAATTACCAGCCCTAGCTATCACAGTTGCCACTAAACTAGGAAGAAAAGAAATACAAAACAATCCTTTTCCATTTCCTTCTACTGTGTCACGACGGTCCCTCCCTCTTTTGAGAACCTTTCCCATCAATCTCTGCTAATTGCCAGGTGGAAAACTGCTCAGAAAGGAACGGGGGTGAAGAGAGACAGAGGCAAAACTGTCCGTGTTAGCACTTCAGCAGCGCTTGGCAGGATGCAGAGACAATCTATTACGGGATGTCTGATCACGTTAGGCATCCAGCTGCAAACACAAGTGGTACAGAGAAAGGGAGGCGAGGAGGAAAGTGCAACCCAGCTCTGCTCGGCGCCTGCTGCTCCTAGGGGACAGCTGTCAGGAGCTGATAGTTCCTAGCAAACCCTGCAGAGGAGAAATGCACGTCACAGAGGCTTTAAAAACAAACAAGCCATGAAAATGATACACCGCAGGTATACACACCAAACCAAACACTGATTTTAGGGGGGCACAAAAGCCCACCTGCCTAGCTACTGTGAGAGCCCTACCTGCTCAGGTGCCTTGATGTCTTTCTGGATGCATCTCATTCCTTCCATAAAGCTGTTCTAGTGTTTTCCATGTTGCAAAGGTGAAACATTCAACTCTGAGGGAAGACTTTGAAATATGCATTCCAGACCTAGGACTGGACTTGGCTGAGAGGCTTTAGAGGAAGCCAGGAAGACATCAGTGCACGAGCAAGATGCAACATAGAAACCCATTCTGTGCATCCTTGGGTGAGTTATTGAGGTTCTGCATACTATGACTCCCATCTTATCGGTAATTAAAAAGCATTTTCCCAATTGAAGACCAGACAATAGGAGCCTCAGGACTGTCTAGGATGAATTATGTATTTAAACTTCTCCCAGTTATGTTGACGAGTACTTGCTCGTGGCAACTTCTGTAGTGATCCATAGATAGGAATAATCACACAGGTAAGGTACCTTCACGCCCTTCAGCTAAGTGTGCACTCAGCAAACCTTTCCGAACAAAGCATTAGGTTGCAAATGCCACTTCGTGGTGCTAGAGCTACAGACTGTGCTGCCATGGATGACTGCCCTGCTCCCTGAAACAGAGCACAGAACTCTGCAAAGCCAGCTCCTCACTGCCCCTGCCCACAGAGCCCAAACTCATTAACTGTACAAAAATACAATTACCTCAAATCCTAAAATCAGTTTGAACAAGAGTTGTTTGCTGTGGGCCTTTTGTTTCAAAGAATGGACACGAATTGCAAAAACCCGAAGAGGAGATCATGTACAGGTTTGATGCCATTTCTCAGAAGCTTTCTGACCTCATCTCTCAGTGTCTCCTATTTATAAGAGTGGCTTTGTCCCTTTCCATGTGATTATTACACCTTTTGGTTCCTGTTAGCTGCCCTCCATCAGGTACATGCTAGGAAAGCACTTGTGAACTTTCCAAAACCAGCTGTGCTCTCCTCCAAGGAAAAGGCCAGCTCCTTAATGACTGCCTACAATTTTAATGAGAAGAGGAAGCCTCTCTTTCTAGGTTTTTTTTCTGCACAGGATGTGGGTACAGGCCCAGTGCTAGTTAGCAGAGAAATGAAAAAGCCCTCCCCCTTCACAAGAAAAATGCATTTAATTAGGAAGCACGGATCTAACGCCTCCAGCGCTCTTTGGTTTAATCTTTGCAGTTGTCCATTTTTGATGGAAAATTTGTGCTGACTTCATGGTGGCCGCTTGGACAAAAGTCACCACGCTTCATGGTGATATCATAGCTTGGGGCGGGGGGCAATGGTGATCAGTGATTTAATGAGATTTCTGTAATAGCATCTCAATTTCCAAATGGCTGCCCATATATATTAGTGTGGAAGAGACTCAATTACTGTATTTCTTCTAATTCTACAACTTTACTGTTGATGGAAACTGAGAGAAGATTGACATCGTAACCTAAACCAGAGACCTGCCTTCAGAATGCATCTAACACCCACTAGAGATGTTCACACTTCCACTCTCAGCAGCCCCATCCATGTGCAACATCTGTGCCCAGACCCAACCAGCACAAACACTGAGAGCAGCCACAATGCTGCTGGGTTGAGCCCACCACAAGAAGAAAAACCCTGAAGAAAGGAGAATCATTAAAATGAGCTATATTACAGATGAGGGAAGAGGTGAACTGAAAAGCTTAGCTCACCCCATCCCTCTTGACTTCAATCCACTACCACAACCTGTCTTCCAAAATCCTCTCAGTAAGATACGTGCGTTCTGCCAACACACACCGCTCTGTAAAATAGACAGAGTATTTAGTCTGTGAATTTCACATGATGGCATGTATGCAACTGAACAAGTCTGGATGTTCTGTCTTGTCAATAGGATTGGGTAAGAGTGTTTATGGATGTGCTAGCAGTGACATAAATAACAAGGAAAATAAAACATAACTAGACCCCAAATTAAAACCCAATCAGTAGTGTCTGCCTTCTAATTCCTCTTTAGATAGAATGTCAAAGCCCCAGCTAATCTCATCTTACTGTACAATCACTCCATCTGTTCCAGCCTCTAATTTTGCTACGAATTGAAATAAACATAATTCCTGAAAATGTAAAAACATCTCAGATTTCCAGGCTCCTTTGTCTCTTCACAAATTTTATAGCCTCCTGTTTGGCACGGAGAGCTTTTCAAGTGCTACCAAGCTGATTATATTAGAGAATACTACAAATTGGATAACTCAAAACCCTCCTAGAGAGCTCTCATAAAACTCCATGGTTGGATGGAAACTGGAGCAGATGGGCAAACTCCACCAAGCGCTACATTAACCCTGCTGTTCTCTGACTGGTGGCCAATAACACATTCAAAAAGTACAGATCTAAAAATAAGTCTCCAAAACAGAAGATGATCCAAAGCATTTAATATGCGTCGGCAAGACAGATGACCACTTGGTGACATACTTTTGCTATGATTGCAACCCATTTCTTCCCCAGACAGACAAATATTTCAGCTTCTCGGTGTTTAAGAGAGAGAAAGTATTTAAAAGGGAAAGGCATGTGTCAAGGCAAATTGGTTGCCACTCGTCCATTACAGCTGAAATACTTCAACCATCACCTCATTACATATAGAGTAATAGCAAAGTGCGCGCAACAAGGGCCATAATTGGATTGAAGAAATGGAGCAGGAGTCCTGGGGATAGATTTGCAATGCTCCAGTCGGCGTTGCTCTATAAAAATATTACTATTTTCGTTGCCGAGTACACAAACTCCCATTGAATTCCAAAGGCGCTCTGGGTGTCCAGAGTCCTTTAATCTCTGCCCATTTGAAGATTTAAATACCATCTTCCCCCTGCGCCTCCGGTGAGCTGAATGATGTTTTCACAGTTAGCCTGTGAGTTCTTGGATGCCATGGGGTGAGGGTTTCAGAGCTATCGGAGGAATTCAGCCCGCCCCAAGGTGCTACAAAGGGGTCTGATTTGGAAAATGTTCTCTTTATGGTGAGGGCTCTCCTGTTGTGGAAATGAATTTCTTCACATGCATGGCAGCAGCCCCAGCCCAGCAGCGGACTACTGCAGATCCATCTCTCTCATTCCCATTCCAAGGGCATTATTCGACCAGCTAAAGCATTTCCTGCTGGGCAGGCACCTGAGTGCTTTACCCCAGCAGCATAGTACAAGCAATTCAGCACCGTGTGCCTTTGGTACTGTCCCAAAAAGCCAGCCCTAGGGAGACAGCCCAGCCCTGAAAAAACATATAAAAAAATCCCTATCTAAAATCTATTGTTTTTTCTATTACTGGGTATCAAAAAAACTAATCCTGCAGTCAGCTGCAAACAAGCAGATCCCTGCATTTGTTGTAGATGTAGTTTGTATGAGGATCATTCCTGCAAATAAACAAAACAAGCTCAATTCTTCATTCTTTATGCTGACAGGCATGAAGGCTAATTGTTTAGAATTGCATTTCAAATGTCCCAGTTGAGATAAGTGCCAGGAGGTAGAGGTAAATCACACAACTACCCACTCGCTGCCTCAGAGTTTAAATAAATAGAAATTCAGGGCTAATTAATATTTAGGAAATGCAAAACTTGTCATCTTAAATCAGGCTGAAACACAATAATCACATTAAGTGCTTACTTCAGCAAAATACCACTGAAATGCTAAGTGTTAGTGAACTACGTGTGTATTTATCCACTTAATTGACTCCTGGCTCTGACAGAACTCTATTACCCAGGAGTTAGAAGGAAATTTAATTCTGATCTGTGTGTTTGCACTCAAGGACTTCTGTTTGACTTCAGCTTATTTCAGTGGCAGAGCTGAAGAGCTACATTTTTCCAGATGTAATGGTGCTAAGTTGAGCAACAAATATGACATTTAGCTTTCCATGTGATGACCTTCCCTTCATCGTTGGGAAATTCTTCATCCTGTTCTCCTTCAGTTTCACTTCCAGACATCCTTTAAAGCTGCTGCTTGGTGCATTCACGCACATACAGCCTGATAGGAAGCTCAGGTTGGATATTAGGAAGAATTTCTTCTCGGAAGGAGTGGTGAGGTAGTGGAACAAGCTATCCAGGGTGGTGGTGGAGTATCTCTGTCCCTGGAGGTGCCTGAGGAAAGGGCAGATGCAGTACTTAGGGACACAGTTTAGTGGGCAATATTGATGGTAGGAGGACAGCTGGACTTGATTATCTTAGAGATCTCTCTGAACCTCAATGATTCTATGATTCTACCAATGCAAATAGCCAACTGCAGCCAATCTTACAAGCAGCCTCAATTTATTTGGCACTTTTTATTTGTGATATGCTGCACCACTGACGTGCAGACCTCAGCTGAGTGTTCCCTTCGTCAACACAACTTCCTCGTGTAAGAGAAAAAAGGAAAGAGAAGAACGGGAATAGTGAAAGCTCCATGCAATAACTGCCCACTGACCATTGTTTCCCAGAAAGGATATAGCCATGAAAGCCCCATACCCCTCCATTTTTGCAGGGTGGATAGCAGCTCTTGTGCACACACCTTCAAAAGCCACAGTCTGTGTGACAGATTGACACAGCAGATAGCTGCACAATGCTTCTTAAAAGCCAGACTGAAAAAAAAAAAACCCAACACTTTTAATAATCTCTGCCTCAACAAGATGAAGCAGAATCACAGAGTCCGTCTGACAGCCTTGGAGTGCTGAAAGGCTTGCTGCAGGTTGCGGGGCAAACTGGGACCTCTGGCTGCAGGCAGCAAAGGGCTGCACGTCGCTGCTCGGAGCACTGGGCACTTCCAGGGGATTTCTCCTCTCTCTTCCAGCACGTGAGCTGAAAACCAATTGGTTCCTCCCCAGAGGTACAGGTCTGGAATGGCTCTGCTGCTCCTTTCAGTTCTCCTTCAACGCGTGACACATTGAAATAGTGAACGAGTTCTTAAGGTATTTATCACTGCTGTGTTAATGCTCTATGAAAACCTTCACATTTCCTGCTTGCCACCTTTCAACACGTGACAAGATAGCTAAGCTAACTGCACCTCTTGTATTGAAAACTGATTCCAACAGACGTCGTTCCGAGATCCATCACGAACAGATGGAACAGAGGGATGTAAATACAGCTGGAGGGCTGACAGGGCACAGGACTTCATGGATTGAAGATGGTGTCTTGATTCACATCAAGAAATAAAACAGAAACTCATGGAGAAGCAGCTTACAACATGAAATCTTCCAGAATTGAATGGGGCTCCCCTTGCAGATTCAGTAGTTCTTGAACCAGCTCTTAACTCGAGCATCTCTTTTTGAATATTTCCAGGGAAATAACCTGGCCTAGGAAGAGTAGTTCAGAATCCACAACTCCCAGCCAAAGAATGCTGTTAAGGGGTGTAACTCCTTAACAGAGAAATTCTCCCTAAGAGAAATACTTGCAGGTATGTGGAGCACACAAAAGGGATCATATGGGGAGAGTGCACACTCTGCACCAGATGGGGATGGAAAACAGCCACAGAGTTGGGCAACACAACACAGGGGTCTCCTGTCCAGCTTCAGTGCTGTGAGACAGGTCAGCTGCAACAGAGCTGCTCTCTTTCTCTGCCTCAAGGAAATAAAAGAAAACAGAAGGAACCATTTTGCTGCTCAATGAGGAAATTGAGATAAGGATCGTGCACAAAGCCAAAGTGACACTCCTGCTTCACTTGAAAACAGGGATCGAAGTTTCAGATCCCTTTTACAGACTATCAGATGAAGGCAGTGCCTTTGATTTCCACTCCATGAGGACAGGTACAGAACAAAGCTTCTGATGGGCACTGCAGCCCAGCCTTCACCAGTGGGACTTTGCTGGCACAACACCACTGTCCCTCTTCCAGTGGCAGGGGATGGCTACCAGCATGGGCACTGAGCACGGTAATACACTGCAGTGCAATACAAGCTGCTTTGCCTACATTTGGGGTGTCTTCAGCGAGTTGTGGACTTTAAAGTTGTTTGTGTAGCAATGCAGGCACTAACGCATCGCTTCAGTAATCCTGCTCAATGTGCTTTAACTTTATTTTTTATGAAAATCAGCCACAGAAAAGGTCCTCAATGAGTTACAAATACAGCCTGGAAAAGCTCATTAAAGGCAGAGCCTGGCAAAGTCATTATTATGTACGTGTCAAGTTTAATTCTGCAAAGAAGCAAATGCCATTAGTGCTCTCAGGAATCAATACACACCGCGCATCTGTCCACAACAGGGAGCAAAAAAGATGGGGGGAACTGAACAAACCAGCATGCTTGTTCACAAAGTCTCAGTATCCAGACTCTTTTATTTCCATACTATCCCTGCTTGAGTCATTAGGAGACATTTTGTACCGTTTCCAGCCACGAAGCCTTCCTGCAGGCCAGGATTAATGAGTCTGACTTCTATTGACTTGATTGCACCCAGATCACAAGCACTGAAGCTCCAGCTAGAGTTCCAGACAAAACACAAATAAAAGCCCTTGCTAATGGAAGAGAAGACCAGATCCACCAGGAGACAGGAGCTACCAAGGGCCCCATCACTTCTTTCACAGATGTCTATCTGCACATCCCTGTGCAAACAGCTCCCCAGGCTTTCCTTCTACAACTCGGAACAATTCTCACAAAGCTGAGCCAAAAGATTCCACACAGAGGGAACTTTCTTGTACTCTGATATGTGTACAAAAGCACAGAAATACACATTTCTCTTCAGAAGTCAGCGTTGAGTTAAAGGCACATTAAGGAAAGGAGGCCTTGAGTTTGTAGCGAGGTGAGGGTCAGCCTCATTTCCCAGCTCACAGCGATGGAATGAGAGGTAACAACCCTGAGTTGCACCAAGGGAAGTTCAGGTTGGATATCAGGAACAATTTCTTCTCTAAACAAGTGGTAATGTATTGACACAAGCTCCCCATGGAGGTGGTGAGATCACCATCCCTGAAGGTGTTCCACAATTGTGGGGATGTGGCACTGAGGGACATGGTAACTGGGCATGGTGGGATGGGTTGGACATGCAATTGGCCATCTTAGTGTTCTTTTCCAGCCTTAACAATACTATGATTCTATTTAGGGATGTGGTCAGTGGTCATGGTGGAATGGACTGGGGTTGGACTTGGCGATCTTAGTGGTCTTTTTCAACCTGTGATTCTGTTATGTTGATGATGAGAGATAACACAAAGTGTTTGTTCATTTTATAGCATTAATTAAAAAAAAACCTCATCAAATTAAAACACCAAAGAACATCAACTAAGTCAAGATGTCAACAAAGATACATTTCACTCGCTGCAGATCTCACCATACAAGGCAAGGAAAAGAAGATTAGTGTTCCCAAGTTTTCCAGTTAGTGTCTGTGCTCCTGGCTTATGCGATCATCCAGGAAGGTCAAAAGAGTGGCTGAAAGTTTAGAGCACTGACCTAGGACAAAGGATTAATTCCTTACAAAAATCTTCTGTGTCAACTCGGAGTTTCCAGTGATACTTTCCTACCATACACATTCAAATATTAAGGTAGGATCATAGAATCATGGTAGTTGCTATGAACAAGTAACATACAACACCCTTAACATCCACTTCTAATAATCCTTGTTCATTTAACTATACATGCCTGCATTGGAACATGTGAATTCATTAGTTGCTTGTTCTGATATTTTCAGTTGAAAATCCACTTACTTTCAACTCAGTTTGTTGGTAAAGAAATGGGAAGAATGGCTGCATCCCAACAGAAGTTCCAGCCAAATAAGTGAAGGAGCCTAGTCACTGATATATACGTCTCTTTTTTGAGTAAAAACTGCCCATAGGGATAATTCAGCTGAACAAGTTCGTTTATAAACATGACATCATTGCACACCAGATCTCAGATGAGCCCAAGACAGAATTCCTTGCACAATAACCTCCTTGTTCCACACACCCGTGTGCTTTGTAAATGGCTCCATATGCTTAATCGAAAAGAAATCTAATTACCTTAATTTACTTCATCTCAAAAGTAGAGGAGTAAACTATATGTTTAATTATAAACTTTCCACTTTGGGCAGCTATAATTAATGAGTCAAGGAATCATGCAATATGCCTAGAGCAACCTTTATTACTCCTGAGGTGCCCGAGCACCACTCACGCTTTAGAGCAAGTCACTTCCTATTAGTATTAGGAACCGAAGTGCCTACCTAAGGCATTAATCATGGAATGCCACCGCTCTAAGACTTTTAATTATGTACAGTGTGTATGCGATGCATGGATTGCACACGCAGTCCGATGTTAATAAACAGCCATCCTGGGGCTACCAAGGGCCTTGGTTTGCTTTGTTTCACATTGTTAACTTGACGTAGACAGGGGACAGGATGTTAGAAAAATGAGACTCTGCTATAAGGAGAGCAATACAGAATCACAGGATCATTAAGCTTGGAAAAGACCACTAAGATCACCAAGTCCAACCCATCCCACCATACCCACTGCCATGTCCCTCAGTGCCACATCTCCATGGTTTTTGAGCACTTTCATGGACATTGACTCCACCACCTCCCTGGGCAGTCTATGGCAATACTCAACCACTCTTTCTGAGAAAGAATTGTTCCTAATATTCACTCCAGCCTTCCCTCCTGCTACTTAAGGCTGCAGTCTCTCATCCCATCACTGTTACTGGGAGTAGAGGCTGCCCTCCTCTCATCACCACCTCCTTTCAGGCAGTTGTAGAGAACCATAAGGTCTCCCGTGAGCCTTTTCTTCTCCAGACTGAACCATCCCCATCCACTCAGCTGCTCCCCATAAGACTTGTGCTCCAGACTCTTCATAGCTTCACTGCCCTTCTTTGGGCATGCTCCGGGGCATCAATGATCCTAACACACCACTTCTTGTTCCTGAATGAACAGCTTTTCCTGAACAGCTTGAGGTCATTTTCCTGCACAACAAGGAGAGCTACTGCTCTTCTGGAGTGCCACTGGGAAAACTGACCTCCAGAGGACTCTGCACAGCTATTAGCATGAAGAAGGAGAAGTCTTTAACAAAATATAGATACAAACAGAACAGATAGGGAAAGGGAGAGGAGAGGTTATTTGGAGAATTGCATGGTTTGTGTTGGTGCCAAATGGGAACATTCAGAGTGATAATAGCTAGGGTGATTGCTAGTCAAAGGAAACAGAGCATCAGTTGGGCTTATCTTTGAACATAAAAAAACAAACACAATTCAAAGAATGACCTGCAAGAAAATGCAGTTCAATATTTTCCCTTAGCAAAATAAAAGTCTCTGAAGTATACCTCCCCCAAGACCCTCGGCTGATTTGTCCTCAGATTTCCCTTTCATGCCTTTATGTAATTTTCCCTTCTCACACCACAGAAAATGGTGCAAGTGCTTTCCAGGCACAGCCTGTGTGCTGGCTCTGTGCAAAGCAAGCAGGTTTGCTTTGGCCGGCCAAATGTTTGATTGCGTTGGTTGCTATTAGCTGCACTGATTTTAACAGGGCTGCAAAGGACGATGACTGCAGTCCACGGTGCCTCTGCCAAGTGCTGAGAGCTGAGGCTCCAGAGCTGTGTTTTGGGGTGCAAACTTTCTGCACTGCTCTCGCTTTCCCTGCTGTAATTGTGGTTGCCTGAACAGCTCAGTAAAGATGAATGCTGTGACTGGAATCAGTGGCAGAATGAACCAGGTATCTAACTGGGAGGCATTTACTATTCATGACTGCAGATGGTGGCATCAGTGGACTGTGGGTTTCCAGCCTTGTAAGAACTATTGCTACCTATCTGCAGCTGGGCAGAAGCCACCTATGAATACAGACACAAGCTGTTAAAAAATTTAACCACGCATCCTTCCATCTCCTTGTAAAATGTTACAAATATGTTATTAGTCCCTATTTATGTCTCTGCTTCTGGTGTAACATTGCCTGTAATGCCAACCTAAGCACGCTTCAACCCACACTGTTTAAGACTTAATTAAAAAAAAATAAATTATCAACATGTTTAAGAGCATCCTGGACTAATTCTCAAGTCTTGTTTCATCAGGGCATCACAACAAGAACTCAAAGGATCCCTTTGCAATATTTATACTCTGCTACACCTCCTTGCCCAGGGCTGCTGAAATTTTCATTCTGAGACGAGACAGTAAAAGCAAGCAGTTTTGTAAACCTGGAACGAGTGCACTGAAAAGGAAAGGGGAGACCTCACTCATCTCAGTTCTTGTTGGAGTCTCAGCATAGATTTATACATAATTCTTTTATTCTCAACAGGTTCACGAACAAGAAACCTGTGATAGAGAATTCAATCAGCCATTCACTCCGACACTATAATCTGCCTATAGACTAACCCACGAGCACCTGTAATTGTAAAAACCTCTCCTTTGAAACTCTGTAGATAACTCCCTTTTGTTCTTCAAGTGCATCATGCATTATTCCTAGGTTCACGACAAATATCTCTGAAGAAAAGATCTCCAGAAAGCCCTGTCACACCGACTGCATTCTCAAGAGCTCTACAACGCTGTGAAGCATTTCTGAGGCTGCCTTCACATATCTGTTACTTAAGGCCACCCATTTTGTTTCAAGCATATTAACAGTTCCTTATGTTTTAGGTGCAAGACTGCCTCTTGATTTCATGAGTGTTCATTATACACCCTCAAAATAAGGGGAGAATGGGAGAATCATCTCTACAACAAATTGGCATCAGCTATACTTGTCCCAGGTTGCTCCCAGTGAACAAATTGGAATTTAAAATACTCTTCTGGTCCCAGATCCCCTGTGAAGAATGTTTTCAACCCTCTTTTAGGGCTTGCAAGAAAAACTCAGCGACTTACCCAACGTCGCAAGAGAAATCTGCTAGTGATAGCATGAGAGGTGATGGCCTCAAATTGTAACAGGGGAGGTTCAGATTGGATATTAGGAACAATTTCTTCTCTGAAAGAATGATAATGCACTGGCACAGGCTGCCCAGGGAAGTGGTGGTGTCACCATCCCTGGAGGGGTTCAAGAATCGTGGAGATGTGGCACCGAGGGACATTGTCAGTGGGCATGGTGGGATGGGTTGGGGTTGGACTTGGGGATCACAGAGGTCTTTTCCAACCTTAATGATTTATGAAAGCTTGAAATATTCTCTCCAGTTTAGGCTAGTGCCTAAACACCTTTGCTTTCTAACAGACGAATACAGAAAACAAATAAAAAGGAGACAGACTAAAGAATTTTTACAACTAGGGGCCAGAGGTATGTTGGTATGCAATATCTAAGAACTACTTTTGTCCTGTTGGAGTGCCTGGACTCTTTTTGCTGAGCTTGGGCTCCATTGACGTTTCACCAGGAGCTCTCACATATCTCTCAGCAAGGGCAGCTGCCTGCATTAGCAGCCCCCAAATCATCCCAAATCCTATTTTCCCTCTTTTTGTCCTCAGCCGTCTCTGCTCTCAGCTAATTGCTCTGGAGGCACCAGCAGCGTGCAGCTGTGTGAACTCTGCTGTGATGAAGCAGAAAGACCCAGGTCCCATTTGCAGGATAGGTCCCTTTTACTGTGAGAGCATCCAGACAGGCAACTGGTTTATAGCTGCAATATACAGTAATTCAGATAATAACTCTCAGGAAAGACTCGGTGCCAGGAAAAATGAGTACCATTGGCAGAAAATAAAGTAATAAGCTAAAGCAGACGTTTCACAGGTGATCTTTACAAGATGGGTAGCCTAGAGAAGTCCATTAAAGAGAACATGAGTGTCTTTCTTCGCTAACATGCCTGAAATCCAGCTTTCCATCTCGGAGTCTTTTACTTACTGGCAATTTCTTCAAAGTGCAGTCAAACCACACTGACCTCGGCTTGCCCTTTACAAGGAAAGCTGTGTGGGCTGTAATGCTACAGCATCAGCCCCACTGGACTTGCTTTGGTGCTGACCCCACTTGCTCCCTGCTCTTGGTCACACACGTTGTCACTGTTCTCATTCTGCAGCACACTTCTTGCCCCAATTGCTTGAGTGCAAAGAGACTGCATTACAATAATGGTCTCGGTCACCCGCTGTTGCTTTCCATGGGACATGCAGCAAGATCTTAGGGCTTTTGTAGCTTTGTTTTAAGGATGGGGAAGCTCGGGGCTGCTTCTGCTGTCAGTGTGTTACTTCAATGAGAAATCTCTGTTGGGATTGTGCACAAATCCAGAAGTGGTCTCTATGCTAGAAAACTGAAATAAGTGAGATATTGAATGGTGTAGGGCTCAAAGATGGATGAGAACATACGGGCAAAGTGGCAATGAGTTGTGTGACAGAGCTAAGGGTACAGCTCACAGAATCACAGAATGGTCAGGGTTGGAAGGGACCACAAGGATCATGAATCTCCAACCCCCCTGCCACATGCAGGGCCACCAGCCTTCCCACTTAGTACTAGACCAGGCTGCCCAGGGCCCCATCCAATCTGGCTTTGAACACCTCCAGGGACAGGGCATCAGACTCCACTGCTCCAGGAATGTGAATCTGCTGAGAAACACTGTGCTGGCAAGGGGCTCAGACCAAGCAACAAGCAAAATGGGCTCCTTCGGGGACAGAGCATTTCTGTGGACCCATTCACATAGAAGTTTAACGAACAGACTGCTAGTTACCTCCAGTGAATGAGTTGGTCATAGTTCATATTTTTCACGTGGGTTCACCAGCTGACACCTGGATGCCCAAAGGCTGGCATAGGAAAGCCACTGGGATCACAGAGTTCACTGTCATTATGCTACGATCTGAACAATCCAGATTTTAATTTATTCTGGTCTGAATCAGAAAAGTTTCCAAATATTTCTTGACTCCACTGTGGTTAAAAACCTGCCTTCAGTGCCTGGAGATAATGTAAGCATCTCCCAGCAGCAGTTACATGGTGCTCAACGATTCCATGATTCTGACCAGCACTAAAGTTGGAAAAGACCACTAAGATCACCAGGTCCAGCCACCAACCCATCCCCACCATGCCCACTGACCGTGTCCCCAAGTGCCACAGAGGGTCCTTACTCTTCCAATGGGCCACATTTTCAATTAGTATAAATTTGTTTGACTCCTGTGAATTCAATCGGGCTACGCGGATTTTCATCAGCTGTACTCCCTCCCACACTGCCTTCTCCAGTTTGAGGAACAGACTTACATAATGAATATCTGTAAATGTAAATCAGCACTTAATCACTAATTATTACTATATTTGATCGCCTATAAGCAGCTACAGTTATATTTGTGCTTCTTGATGTAAAGGAAAAAGAACATCATATAGGGCATGGTTGTTCTTTGCTAAGTATATCAAAGCCTTTAAATAAGTTATGTTTCTGAGAGAATATTGGGAATAGTGAAAAGTTGATAGTTCCTTGGATATCTGAGATTTTTTTCTTTTTTATCTTCACTATTTCTATTTATTATATTTAGTAGGGGGGAAAAAAAGTATGATGGTGGTTCTCCAAAATGTATTAAATGTGTCCTCTATCCTCAAAAAGAAAATGAAAAAAGAAAAAAGAAAAAGAAGAGGAAAAAAGGAAAAGGAACAAAAGGAAAAAGAACAAAAGGAAAGAAAAAAAGCTGTCCTCACAACACTTGAGAATTCTCTTCCACTAAATTTATCCGTTCTGAGAAGGATCAGGACTTTATCACTGAGTTTCTAAGCTGAGTCATCTGTGAAATAAGATGCACTCAATCCTTAACACTTCCCATATCAGGAATTATCATAAAATCATTGAATATCCCAAGTTAGAAGGAACCATAAGGATCATCAAGTCCAACTCCTGGCTCCATTATTTGCATTCAATAGATGAATCAATGAGGCCAAAAGAAATAAAAAGATTTGCTTGTAGTCCTTAACTTATTCAGCAGTAAATTCTGTGTTTAAACTTCCTCTGAGCTTCAATGAAAGGGCAGAAAAAAATAATCATTCTCCACAAACAACAGTTCATTACGTGGTCAGGTTCTCATTTTGATATTTCACAGCTGGTATTTAGTGCTACACGCAAAGAATATGAAAAGCATCACTGATGGTTCCTTGCTGTTTTTCCTCTCTCGCTCTCGCCTGAAAAATCTAACTTAGCCAGATTTTTCATGGTCCATAAAATCTGTCTCAGCTGAACAAGTACATTTCCACCTAAGGAACCATCTCACGCACACTTAACTGATAAAAACTGCATAGTTGATAACTGATTATATGCCAATCACAGCATCATGGTTTGTTGGTTTGCAGAAGACAGGCATGTTTGTGAACCTTATTATACACAATCCCCAGAACTGGTTCTTTCAAAACAAGTTCCAAGTGGTGAGATGCCTGCAAACTTTGGAGAAGCATTTCAGACAGAAAGAAAAAGATGAAATTGATATTTTCCTGCTCATTCAGCAACATTACGAACAGAAGAATAAAGAGAAACCACACAGAGGAGAGGAACACGCATTAAGGCTGCTTTCCTTGGGCCTGAATAAAGAGGACTCAGACTTGGTGGTGGAACATGGAATGAGAGAGGCGTTACCTCACTGGGCTATGCTAGAGAGTCTCACTTCAAGGGTATCTATTCTATTCTCTCTATAATCCTGTGAATTACTTTGAATTAGAATCATAGAATCACTAAAGGTTGGAAAAGACCACTAAGATCATCAAGTCCAACAGCCAACCCATCAAACCTGGGTCGCAAGAATGGGAATCATGCTTGAGAGTCAGTGTATTGGGTTCTTAGCTGAGAGTTAAGTTCTGTACCTTTTGCTCATATCTGAGCTAAAGATGACATTCACAGCATTTATCGACCACAGTATCTCTTTTTTAATGCATTTTTTAATGGCTAATCCTTGTGTGAGCACTGGGAACCTTTGTGCTAGTCTCTTCATGCTTGCATTCATTTAGCCAGGGCCAGAGATTAATTTCCTTTGCATTATCATTGCAGTGGTGACCTGCAGTAAATGTTGAGTTATGGCCAAACTTATCACAAGATACTGTTGCTGTTCATCATATCTGGCAATAACTCTCATTTTTACTCAATAGCTCAAAAAGGAGAAGCGGCAAGATTCCTGCAGTAAATCTTGCAAGATATTGTCTGTTAACATTTAATGCGTGTCACCATGGTACAGTAAATAATTCCTTCCGTACAACACCTAGAACTTGTCCCATTTTATTATTCATTGAACACTGGCAAAGACAAAACCAAAACCCAGCTCGTCTTGTGTATCAAATGATATCACTGAGATCATAAAGAACTTCATAATTATGTCAGATTAACATTGTCCATCTCACATGCACTAGTTCTGGCATTCAGCTAGGAAACAGGCATTACTCAGAGTTGGACACATAAGCTTCATCATATTGCTTCATACTAATGATGGCACCATCCCATTGCTTTCCCCTCATTGGGTTTGTCACTTCTAACGGTGTCCCAGCACTGCTCTCCCCCACCATTTTTCTGGACCCCATCTTTCCCCACGTGCTGTGCATTCCACTTTCTACAATCACCTTTAATATCTGGTGCTACATGCTGAAACTTCTTACACTCAGATGCCAAAAAGTCATCATTTTAATGACTTCACAGGGCATAATTGGTATTGTAACATGTACCCTAAATGGCTGTTTAAGTGAGATACGGGCTCATTATCTTCACCATGGAGTCAAATTGCCCCCTTCTCAAATAAAACAACACCATTTAATTCAAGTAATTATTTGCTTCTACAACAGCTTTTCCATAACATATTCACACATGATTAAAAAAAATAAAAGCCACAAGAAACCAATACATTTGTAGGGCTCTACCAAATTATTTATGCTTTGATATATTGCAGACAGAAAAGCTTACAGAACACCCTCCAGGCTCAGAACGTCCAAATGAAGCCACTACCTTGGTTGCTTTGGTGCCAGGAATTCCCTGTCCTCAGAGTGAAGAAATATTATCTGTTGTAAACCAACCTCCTACTTTTTACAGTTCTGAAGTTACTCCCAAACTATTCAGACTGCAACTTGAGTTTTCTAGAAAGAAAGAGTGCATTGGCAGATTTGAGGCTTTGCTTCGCACCAAGGCAGCTATGGTGCTTTTCTTTAATCATACCCAATACCCTGCAAACATTTAAGAAATGAACTATTATTTTTCACGTTGTTACAGTCACAAGAATGAGAAGCAGTGGGAAAGCACGTGGGTGGAACTCACGAGTGATGCAAACACAAACTGCAGAGTATGCACTGGAGAGAACTGAGAAAAAAAATACCAACAAGTTGAAGGAGTTTCAATGTGGGATTCAATAACTGAAGTCACAGAAAATTGATACTTCACAGATTAAGTGAAGCTACACAGGGCAAGAGAGAACAGCATGTGATGGTACCAAAACAAACACCAAACTCGTATT
Source organism: Tragopan temminckii (assembly GCA_028571105.1). Lineage (NCBI taxonomy): Eukaryota > Metazoa > Chordata > Aves > Galliformes > Phasianidae > Tragopan > Tragopan temminckii. The sequence continues at coordinate 2,987,172 of JAOWBP010004587.1, forward strand.
CCAATACACACTGATGACGTGTGTCTGATTTTCTTTGGGCCTTTGTGCCTTTAAAAGCAGAGGATAAATATTTACTGTGCTAGATGCATACAAAATCACTATGTTGTGTGCTACTTTTAGCCAAATTCTGTCTTCTTAGTATATTCAGCAAGAAACCATACCATATTTGAGCATATGCTTGCTTCATTAGCACTTACACTTGCAGGGGAGAGAGATTGAATGCAATTTCTGTGAATGCTACAAAAGATGTATGCCAGTACAGATGGAAATGTACTCATACTAATACCCTGCAGTGAGAAATCATTGAGTTATTTTAATCTCAGAGATCGTTATCAGAGATTGAAATAATCCAATTTTTCATGAAAGATACTTCGGCGTATACAGATCTAATCATCATAATTGGAAATAATTTTGTTGGAAGAATGCGTTAAGACTGATCAATAAGAAAACCCTCATGGTAGGTGGCATACAAACAAATCAGAAGCAGTACCCAAATCCCATCTTAAATTATGACCAAAGTATGAAAATATCAGGGGAAGGTTCAAAAGTAGATCCTTCAAAAGGAATAAAAGAAGCCCAAACTGGGACCAGATGGGCCCTGCCCAGGGTCTAGGGGTGAGACTTCAGAAAGGAGCAAAACACAACACTGACAACATACAGAGAGGTTTCAAAGCTTTGGAATTTGGGAGAAGACTTTCTGTGCTTGATATCACCGTCCACCAATGAAACGCTAAGGCAAACAAAACTGCAAAAAACTGCAAGTGGGAAACTTTCCCTGTCCCTAAATGAAAGTCAAAGGCTCCTCCTGAAGTTGCTTACACATTTCTGAAAGAATTGTCTGAAGTGCTGTCTGTTTGCTTCTGGTCCCGTCATGCAACTTCCAGCCTTCAAGTAAGCTTCCTAGTCCTTCGTGGTTATGGCTGCATGCTGCCAATGTCATTTTGTGTTCGATCCCCCTGCTCTCACAACGTGCTACCATGCAACTCCAGATGAACTCTGGTAGCGCTGCCCATGAAATCACTCACTGCAATTTGTTTGCATATATATTGAAAAACGAAGTGATGTTAGCTGAGATTGGTGAAGAAGGGGTAGGGAGAGAGAAAAGAAAAAAAACTCTGTTGCCTGCAATTCATAACCTCAGCAACCTGCTGCTTAATGCTGCAGGGGGCTCTTCTGTTCTGTCCATACTTTGTCTCTGTCCATGGGTCACACAGCAATATCTAATAAAACAGAATTAACTTGGGGTTTATGCAGCACCAAGTTCATTGCAGAGATAAACACAGTGGCTGGAGGTCAAAGAAACATAATGAATGGGATTGGTGAATTTCAGTCTAAAATCATGAGGAGGACACAAGAAGCTGATGCTCTGTTGCCTGACCCTTGTCAAGCTGCATCCCTTCCATTCACAAAGCCCAAGATGACTGCTGGAGGATATCAGTAAAGCTGCAACTGACTTCTGTAGGACTGTGCCAGCTGAGGGTCTGGCACAAATATCATAGTGTGAGGTCAGAGCTGACAAACCCAAGTGGAATAAAAGGATTCAATCTTGGGGAAAGTGAGAAAACAGTATTCTGTATTAAAAGCCCCACTGGCTGATTGTTCCAAAGTGATGGAGAACAAATCCTGGTCTCAGCTGTTCTCCCATATTGCACATCCAGACTGATGACTGCACGACACCCAGCAGCATTCGTTTTATATCTGGGAGTGGTCCCAGCAAAGGACTGAAGTGTTGGGACTTAGTCACAGTGCTATATTGCCCATGTTTATCACTGAGCTCCAAATCTCATAGCCCCACATCATATTCCCCATGATGCACTGACTGATCTCCGCCAGCTCGGCAATAACTGGCTTCCTCCTGGCTCCAGCATGCAGCCTCTCAGCTGCCATTTGTCCCCAAGCATTGGCACAGTTGTCCCTGGGGGTGGTGGGGTCACCGTCCCTGGAGGTGTTCCAGAACCGTGGAGATGTGGCACTGAGGGTCATGGTCAGTGGGCACGGCGGGATGGGCTGAGGTTGGAGTTGGGGATCTTAGAGGTCTTTCCAACCTTAATGATTCAATGTTTTTGTCTTGGGGAGCACTTTGCCAGAGGGTACGTTTTCCTGCTGCCTTTTTTCACTGTGCTTCATCTGATCCTTATGCTACACTCAGAATTTAAAAGCACTGTGGCTTTGAAGGTTAATAATTGACAATGGACAGTGCAGATATCTCAGCCATCAAGCTGAAAGTCAGCGATGCTCAACACATAATTGTCCAGTACAGCTATATTTGTTTCAGGTATAGTGCAGAACATTTTCTCATGTCCAAGATATTACTCTCTTATGATCGCAGGAGTATCTGAACCAGATCAGCCTGCAAATGCTTCTTGAGGAAATTGGGTTTCTCCGCTCTATTAGGAGCATTCCATTTTTATGATTAAAATCAGAAAACAATGTTCTTCCCAGTTAAAGTGAAATGTGCAAAATATGACTTTCCTATAACTAGATTTCCAAATACTTATCTAAAGTGCTCTGAAAAGGTATTAATAAATAAGGATGAAAAATGAAAGCTGCATAGCAAACGTTTCATAAAGTATATTTGCTCTATGAGTTATGGACAACATGATTTAGAGAAATAATAATAATACTTTACACTTCTGCTCCTTTCAATTGACACGCTTCCATAAATAAAATGCTGAGCCTTAATCAGAAAGGAAGGTATCACGTTTTCCATTACACAAAATTAGGCAAAAATCAAGGTGAAAACAAATAACCATCCAACAGTTAAAACCACAGCCAAGACATTTCTGCAAAGAGCCTCATTGACTAAAGTTCGCTGGTGTGTGCTCAAATCAAAGGGGCACCAAACTATCGTTAAAATTAAGCATGTATTCACGTGGTCAGAGTTAGTGTGTTATGGGGGATATGGTTGGGATGGCAGGATAGGTTGTTGAGCAATAAAAATAAGTGGATTAACCAAGATTGTATCTCATTCTGAGAAAAAGTACCATTTTGGAAGGTCTTCACAGCAAAATGAGAAAAGAAAACTGAAAGATTCTAAAAAAGGTATCTAGCCAACTGGATCCTGCCATCACAATAGATATTAGGCAGCAAAACACTTGTGATAGTCTGCACTGAAAGGATTTAATCTAGCATCACACAGGCAGGCTGGGGCTGAAGTCCCTTGGGCACCACAGTTGGCTGGACCTATCTCCATTTGTATCTCAGCAGCTAAGCCAGCTAACAGTCAAACTTTTTGGGTGGTTGGTGACTCACAGAACACGCTGCAGGGAAGGAAAATTATGTTTTCACTCTTGGATGTGACCACAGGTTGTATAACGGCAGTCAAAAAGTCCAAAAATGAGGTACATACAGAAAAATGTGACAAATGGAAATAACTGAGAGGCCTTTTCCTCAACACAATCAAAAAACCCTTGGTTCCAGATCTTTGCATTTTCCAGATCACAAAAACAGGGGAGCAGTAGGCTTTTGCAGGTTACAAAGGCCTGAAAATGTGCCATGTGGCTTGTGACGGAGGGCAGCTGAGAGAAAAGGAGGACAGTTGAATTTTGTTACAAAAAAATAATCATAAAAGTCCTTGAGGCAAAAAGAAATAAAAAAAAAAGTAAGAGGGGATTACTTGGCATACAGAGATATGCAGGAATCTCTGAAGGACCAGAATAATACACCATCAAAACACAACTGTTTAAAGAGTACCTTTTCTTCTCTGCTCAGGTTGTTGTCTTTTGTTCCATCTCATTTCGGTGACCATCAATACGCCTGTCTTTTCCCTTCTCAGCTGGAAGAGGTTGACAGTAATCCAATTGGATACAAGCCCAGATGCATTTCTTTCTTCGTTCCTTCTTTGTAGCCTGTATAAAAAAACAACAAAACCCAGACAAGACAAGCATTACTTACTATTCAAAGTCAACCGCTGTTTCAAATGAACCCCCAACCAAACATGAAAACAGCACCAAAAATCTATTACAGAAATTAAGCCGATAAAAACTATTTCATTTCTCCACAATTCCTGTTCACTCTTAATATTGAGCAGAGCAATGTGACTTGAAAATCGACTCTGCTAAGTACAGAATCATAGAATCATGGAATCATTAAGGTTGGAAAAGACCTCCAAGATCATCAAGTCCAACTGTCAACCCATCACCACCATGCCCACGAACCACATCCCTCAGTGCCACGTCCACCCTTTTCTATATATGTAGTGCATAGAAGTGTTCTGATCCATTTTTAATTAGTTAATAACACTGAACTCTGCAGAAATAGGCAGCCAGGTCCATGGTTTCACATGCACACATAGACCTGCTGGGCTTGGAAAGGACCCTTTGGAGATCACCTGGTCCAACCCCTCTTGGCTACAGAAGGTTGCTCACAACCTTGTCTCTAAGGACGAAGAGTCCATAACTTCTTGCTATAGATCACCGTCATAATAAAAATATTTTTTCACATCAGAAGTCACAAGATTCCAGCTGTCAGGAAACATTTATTGTCAGAAAGAGAGGTCAGGCATTGGCACAGGCTGCCCAGGGAGCTGGCAGAGTCACCATTCCTGGGGGTGTTTGAGAACCGTGGAGATGTGGCACTGAGGGACATGGTCACTGGGCACAAGTCAATGTCTGGACTTGGTGATCTCAAAAGTCTTTTCCAACCTAAAAGATTCTGAGATCTTTTCTGAACTGGCTAAGCACAGATTCTGCTGCACCTCATTCAGTGCAATTGGGGGTACAAGTAAATTTTGAAGTGCTAGGTCTGCTCAGCCTCCTTTTCTTCACCTCTGATGATGCCCAGCTTGCTGATTTCCTCCTCATCAAGGTCTCTGATGCTGAGGAACAGCAGCTCCATGCCATGCACGTCACCACTTGTTGCTGGTTCCCTTTTGCACACCCTTCTGCACAAAGTGCTGCAGATTTGGGCTGCTTTGGGCACACAACTGCTGTGCTTGCTGATGCCTTGCCCCAGGCCATAATGCATGTTGGACTCTCCCTCCCACCTGTTGAAAAGCTGTGTGACCCTCACAGTGACCCCCAGTTTGATTAATCGCCTTTGTAAAATCTTTCTTCCTAATACAGCGTTTCTTTGTTGGAGAGACAAAACTTCAATCTTGCAGTTTTAGAAAAGGACAAGCTGGCCTTTAAAGCAAACAGATCAGAAAAGGACCCCTGAGAGGCACTTTCTGAGCTGCTGCACAATTTCGGCCCTGCTTGCAGACGCTCAGAAGATGTGCTGAACTATCTGGGGGCAAAGGGCTGTTCTTGATTGCCTTCTGAGATCTCCTCAAACTCAGTAGCTGCCTTGCCAATTCAATACAGCCATGCTTTGGTGCCTAAGAAAGCATTCCTGAGGACTCGCCTCCCTTTCTTCTTTTCAGAAAGATGTTAGCCATAAAGTCAGCAGAGAAAAGGCTGAAAAAATGATTTTAATGCACCTTGAAGTCTCAGAAACCAGGACAAAAACAACTCACCCTCCTAGCGCTCCTCCGTTTCGGCACACCTGATTTCAGATTTCTGAATATTCAGGACTGATAACGCTGCTGGATGTTTTCCAGCCTGCACAACAATGTGTTGCTCTTGGGGTTGATGTGCTCCTGCTAGATTTTAATAGCAACCATCCACATCTGCACCTGCGGGAGCTCAGCAGGGCTGAAGGATGCACAGAAGGAGGCAGCACCTTGCAGATTTGTCTGAGCATCTGCAGCATGGGAGCAGCCTGCTTGAGCTGCAGGAGCACAGACAGTGGTGCTCTGAGCCTGTGCTCAGCAACACCTGCAGAGCCATGGGGACCCAGTAAACACAGGTTCCCTGCCTTCTGGAGCTGCTTTCATTTTGTTTTCCTCAAGTCGATGTCAGTTGGTAGCAATGTGAATGCAGTAACGGGGAATTTAAAACCTCCAGCTCTGTCTGCTGTCAGTTCCATCTCTGCTGCTTTGTAGCTGTCTGCAGGACAATCCTCTGGCCTCACAAACACCAGCTAGCTGCACAGACCCTATAAACACCTCCTCCTCTAGCATATGTATTACAAAACACACCATTTTGTGCTGCTCTCAGCCAGCCAGCAGCTCAGCTCCTTACGTAAGCTTGGGCAGAGATCAACATTTGTTGCTTCTGTTCCTCTCCAGGAGCATGAATTGGTGAATAGGGGGCCCCAAGTTCTTCCCTCTCCAGCTGAGTCTCATTTCAGTTTACCCAGAACCAAGGGTGGCTGAAAGGCTCTCTGTGGGAAGGTTGGGTGAAGCAAAGAGCTGGAGAAAAGCTGGGGAAACAGAAGTTTAATTTCCTCATCTTGCACAGATCTCCTCTCATGATTTGGAAGGAACTGCACAATATTTTCAGCCTTCACATTCTCAGTAGCGCAAGAGGTACAAGGAGATTTCCATCGTCGCTCTTGCCTCCAACACTCAATGCTTATTCACAGGACCTCAGGATGTCACAGCTCTAAGCACAGTGAGAGAGCTCACTGCTAGCAGGAAACAAGCCAGGAAACACAACTGTTACCATTTCACAATCAGAAGTTCACTGTTAATGGTAACACTGGGGTCTGTATCCAGCAAGAAATATCTCAGTTTTCCAGTATCTTTCAACAGCCACTAATGCACATGGAAGATCCAATTCCCAGAAACTAGCAATAAATAAATCCCCTCATTTTCCATTCTGAACTTTACCTGCCCCTGGACAACATTTAATACAAAATATTTTAATCAGAGATGGTTAAAAGTCAACCTGATTATTCATGAAGCAGGTATTTTCTCCTCTCCTGCTGCCTCCTTTGCTCTGCGTAATCACCGTGGTCATTAATTTTAAATAGCACTAATTACTGTCTTTTGGACTTTCACTAGACATCTCACCCATCTGCACTGGCAAGACCTAAACATGAAGAAAACAGGGTTTGAGTCTTGTCAAAGCCAAGGAGGACGGCAAGGGAGAATGTGCTAAGATACACCCAAGCTGGTGAAGAGGAGGTGTGAAAGGCACCATCTGGATAGCCTGCATCACAGGGCTCAAAATGAGGATAGATAATGTTGAAGTGGCAATATTATTACTCTCCTTAAGGGCAGCCACAGCAACTTGATGTTTAGCATTTCAGTGAACGGTTAAAGTGGCCGGGTTGGGTCAGACCAAGGGGTCCATCCAGCCCCATATTAGCTCAGTAGATCAGGAGAAAAGAAACCCATGGAAAAAAGCTTCTCCCACTGCTCGCTCCTGGCCACTAGCAGCAGTGCTTTCAAGGACTGCTACATCTTAATAGATGCCCCACTTCTGCCCGGGGAGGTGATGGAGTCACCATCCCTGGAGGTGTTCAAGGGCCATGGAGATATGGCACAAAGGGACACGGTCAGTGGGCATGGTGGGGATGGATAAGGGTTGAACTTGGGGATCTCAGAGGTCTTTTCCAACTGTAACAATTCTGTGATTCTTGTAAAACCCTCCATGCATTTCACAGCACTTCTAATGTTCTGGAAACCTGTTTACTTCCTGGAGGGAACACCTGAGCTGAGGAAGCCCACCTGCTGCTTCTCTATGGAGAAAGACATGCTAGAATAAAGATATCGCACAGAATGAGAAGCTAGTGCAGGGTAAGAGGCTGGTGATGTCCCATCTCTGTTATTCAAAGATAATGAGCCCAACATCTTTCAAGACGAAAGCCCTATTCAAAATCAGCTGGACTCTGGCTCATGCTAAATTAATAGAACTTAGGACAAAAAGGAATTATTAGCTCTCCTCCCATGACAAGCTATGCTCAGTATTGAGGTCAAGCTAAACAAATCCATTCCAAGGCCGCGATGTCACAGCACAACTGAAATGGACTCTTTTTGTCATCTTTGTATTTGCAGAAAACTTCTTTTCATTCCTGGTCATTTCTTTGTGCCAATTAGTTGCAAATGAGGGAAGAGGTGGAAACTGCAGCATCTTCCGACAAAATCTGTCTGCTGTTAAATTTACAGCTCAGATTTACACACCTTCAAAAATTCTCACACTTCAGGGAAGCCAAGGACAAACTTGAATATGTGAAATGAACCACCAAACCTTTTGAATTTTTCCCGGCATATGCATGGAAGACAGCTGCCAATCTCAGTATACATCTACTTAGACTGCTCTTCAGAAATATGGAGTAACTATTTTATGACAGAATCTTGCTATGATTCAACCGAAGCTTCAGTTTCTGTATTCGAAGACTAAATATTGGTTACACAAGGAGAATTTCGGCCCAGATTTTCCAATGCTGATCACGGCTTCGATTTGCTCCATTAACTGTGATGTCTTTGGTTTGTCATCTGCATCTGTTGAAGTGCTGAACATAAATATGGAATACTGCTTGCAGAAGCTGGGATATATTTGATAAGCACCAAATCCAGCTGCCACTTATGGTGGTGGAACCAATGATGATTTGCTACAGAAAAATCAACCCATGACGGCAGTCAGGCCATTTGGTTTGGGATGGGAGAGAAACTCCACAGTACAAATTTGAGGTTGGACTTGATGATCTTGAAGATATTTTCCAATCTGAGTAATTCTATGTTTCTATGATTCTCATCATTTTTGGTCTTAGGGGTGTACATTTCAAACCTTGCTGATGTCTTGAACGTTTCCCACTTTGAACACAGGAACAGTGATTTGTTGAGCTGCTACCAAATTGCGTTTGCAAGCTGGAATCCAAATAGGAAAAGTAAAAATAAAACAAGCCAAGAACACCTCGTTGTCATAGCTTTGCTGCTAAGCTTTCTCCAGTTAAATTCAAGCTCAACTGAAGGAGCAATGCAGCTTTTCTCCTCCTGTTTCCCTGCACAGGGCTCCTCTACAAGTAAACATTTAAGAAACAATCTCTCTCCCCCTCTCTCGCTTCCTACCGTTGTGATTTACAAGGTGAAATTAAAGATATACACATCCTAGAACTTGGGGTTTTCCATCTTGGGTCTCTGATTTATAAAAGCTGCCAGTGGATTTTAAATGCTTCGTTTTGATTTAGAAATTGTTGCTTCCAAGTTGCATTTATCTCAAATATTCAGCTGTATTGCACACCGCTGAATATCTGATTTATGGACTGCAAAATGTATGCAGATAGACTACAAAACGTATTTCTAGATCACTCCCCTAATAACAATACATGCAGCTCACCACCCTAAACATACACAAGTATTCACACACATGTAAATGTATATATGTGTATATCTCACATCTTTATATTAAATCCTTCTCCCCTTAATTGCATTTCTGATGGTGAGATCAGGTACCATGTCAGTATGTAATGAGAGGCTCTGTGATGTCTTCCTTCCGCCCCCTCACCTTATCATTCCTGCTAACATGTATAAAATTCAGCTTTAAGCACTATTTCCAGCTCCCCAGGTGCTTTTTTCTCCTGCTGCTGTCATCAAAGGCAGAAGCTGAGCCCAGCACGAGAGCCTGGAGCTGCACAGTTGTAAAAGTGGGCTGAGTAATTGGGGTGGGAGTGCTGCTGTTGTCCTCTGCCCTTGCCATGCTTACCTCTCCCTTCCAGAAGGAAATACTACAGACTAAATGGAGCCATGAGAGCACTGCCTTAAATCTGAAAGGAGACTTGCTTTTCCTTCTAGACTCATACAAGGAAACTGGAAGAAAAAGAGAAAGAGCAAATCCTTCACGGGAGGAGGAGCAAGTTTTACAACAGCTTCACTTTCTTTTCCCAACTCTGTGTCTTTGAAAGCTATCAGTTCCTTATCTTTCCCATACAAAGCACATCATCTGCTAACATCATCACACAGTGCCTCATCACCTACTGATTTTTATTAAATAAGCCCAATGGTAGCAAGAAGTTGGGTCCTATTGTGTCAGATGTTCAAAATATCTCTGGCCATCTAGCTGCCTTTTCCAAAGATCTCAATCTAATTCACCAGTTTTACAAGTAGCTGAGCTGGGGAAGTGATGAGATGGTTAACAAGTGCATGCAATAGTTACACACACTATTCAGTCAGTCAGCAGCTCTGGTTTCACATTCTATCCATTTAGCAGTTTTCAGCTCCAAGTGCTTTACATGATTCATGTTACTGGGCAGGACAGTCAACGTCTGGATGTGCTGCTGGACAGACAGATGAGTTGTTTTTGAAGGAAAGAGGCATAGGCTGGCTTTGGCCAGGTACAAAGCCAGGGACTTCCCCATGCTTCTCTATTTGCTGGCTTCCTCATGACCTTCACCAATTCAGTTACTTGCTCCTGTATCCTCCTTCCTGATTGTCATAAATAATTTAATCATTTGAGTTGGAAGGAACCACTAAAGGCCAATTCCCCTGCAATGATCAGGGACACCTACAGATCGGGTGCTCAGAGCCTCGTCCAGCCTGACCTTGTATTCTTTCAAGGATGGGCATCCACCACATCTATGGGCTGCTTCTTGCAATGCTTCACTGTCCTCACTGTAAAAAACCTTTTCCTTCTATCCAGCAGCAGGATTGATGCCCCTTGTCTGCCTCCTGGAAATATTCTGAAGATTGATTTCTCCCATAGAGTGCCTTGAGACTGCTAGGCAAAAGGTGAGGAGAGGTGCGAAAAGGGTGCTTGGAGCATCTTGACATTGTGCAAAGGACCAGAGCAAGGACAACCCAGGAAATTATTTTTGAAGTACATCCTAATGCTGACTGCTCCATGCAGTTATTAACCATGTTCTCACAATGAAAACATAGGTAGCCTAGTCACTGACAACTATTTGTAGGCTGAAGGTTCACCGTGGTATCTACTACACCAACCCAGACTCGTGCTATTAAAGCTCCTCTCATCTGCTAGAGGGGTTTTCTTGATTTGTCAATGTGGCACACTGTGGTCTGTCCCATACAATCACAATACAGACTATCCCTCATACAGACCAAAGGGATAGGACTTATCCATGGATAAGATAGAGAAGTTCTCAAGGTTGGAAGTTCATCTCCTAAGAGCAGTCGAGAAGAGAAAACGCACATGTGGAGTGAAGGGAGGTGAAAGCACATGGGGGAGAATTATTTGCAACTTTCTGTATAACAAATTCCCTATGTACATTATGTTTAGAGAGTATTAATGGGTATTTATGCAGCCAGAAGGCAGGTTTATGAAGACACTCCATAAAATATTGAGCAGAGATAAATAATAATAAAAATATAAGGGAATCCATTATCTGACTTAAACTAAGGTAATTAAAAGCTACATATTTCAGCTGCCAAAGTGGTAATTCAAGTCGAACTGCAACTTTGCAGACATATTTCCATTAACACCATCAGTTGTGAGTAATATAACTTCCTCTTCATTGAGCACTGCTTACCTAATTTCACCTTTTCCTTAATCATATACATTACCTAGTTCTCCAAACAGCTGTGTAATTTAACTGGGCGTGGTAAAACCGCACTGATTAGCCTGCCTGCAATTTTGAACATGCAAAGCAAAATACATAACAAGATCCTTCAAAATAAATAAATAAATAAATAAAATTCAAATTTAGGACCAAAGGGATTTGGGGCAATGGCCTGAAAGGTTGCAATTACGATAATCTGCTAGGAAGGCTAAAGATGAAGCTCTTTATTGCTCTGTAACAATTTTTTTTTGGTAGTATTTTATTGCCAATAATTACACAGGTTTCTGTTCTATTTTCATTGCCTCAACATCTCCGAGGTTAATTATGTTGTCAAGATCACGTCAAAAAGCTACCACTAAAATTATGCTTCTCATTACATGATGATCTAATCAATTCCATGCGGTAATTTTGGTCCAGCCTGTTCTACCAACATACACATCTTGTACATGGAAAAATCTATTTCTCTGTCACACTGTATTATACCGGTTTCCTTGTGCCACTACAGCTAAGAGCCTGTCAGCAGCTCTGCTGCAACCTCTCAGATCATTTCTGGCTGACACTTGACAGGCATTTTCATTACAGAGCCCAATTATATTTACTTGGAATTTCGGTTCCATTTGAATAGACAGTATCAAGTCTCATCTGTTATCCCAAGAGCTGTTAAAATTAGAGCTTGATCCAGGAACCAGAGCCATTAATCTAAAACACTCCTGGAAAAGAAAAAATGCCTTGCTTGATAGTTAGCTCTGCAGATCAGGGCAACACTGCCTTTACACTCTGTCCATCACTTAACTAAGGGCTTAGAGAGCTGAACTACATCTTGTTACCCAAGCACACAATTATTTGAGGATCCGTGCCCTAGCAAACCTCAGAAGATGAAACAGAAAAATCCCTAACGAGTAGCTAAAATAACCTTGCTCCATGTGAAACCCTCTTATTGTTGGTAAAGATCAACAGCTGTTGTTTAAATAAATGTATAAGGAGTGATGTGTAAAAAAGGAAGGCACATCTGAGTAGGCACGCCTGAGGATTGGCCATAGGTGAAAACATAAAAAAAGAGTTCAGAAGTCTAGAGGTGGCCAGCACTAAAGAGAAAAAGGCAACTGAACTTTCCACATTTTTCATTCCCATGGTTAACTAGCTGTGCTTCTGCCTGCCTTCATCTTATGTTTGCTACCTACAAGCATTTCAGTGGCTGGCTTTCTATTGCCAAAAATATATCAGGGAGGGGAATTTTAAAATGGCATATGTGAATATGCATAATGACAATGTTTTAAAACATATCTGTGCTGGAGTTTTTGCTCCAGAACCGCTCGCCTGATCAGTAGTCAAAAATAATGCTTTGTGGCTTACCAGGCATATCTCAGAATGAATGACAGAGTCTGTGTCACAGACTTGCAGCTCTAGAAAAAAATAAGAAAGATGGAAGCAACCAATCCATGGGAGAAAAGTGTGATATGCTCATGAAACACAGCTGCTCCCAACAGCAGTGAGGCTGAGTTACGTTCATACACAAAGGCCAAAATAAGGCCAAAAGCATTGCTCCAGCCCCACCTACGTTCCACCAAGACCCAAACAGCACACAGAGCTTGGCGTAATGCACACAGAATGCATTCCATTTGTACTGAATTATTCAGCACAAAAAATATTTTCTGAGGTGTAATTACTTTGGCTCGCTTTGTTCAAAGAGGAATACAGGTGGAGAAGGTGGTGAGATCCTAATCTCTTTGATCACGATGTGCTAGTCTCTTGCAATCCCTAAACAGCATGCATAATTTAAAACACATGTGATTTCAAAGTAGAATTCCATACATCTACACAAACACGAAATCATGCAGTACCATTTACAAAAGATGGGTCAGATCTGCACGGCGCAGCCTAGCTCAAATGAATTCAGACAAATTATCAAAGCATGCATTAGCCAAGGATCAGGCACGAGCAGTAGCTCTCGAGTTCCACTGCTGGCAAGGTACAGATTTAAACAGGCTTTGCATCTGATAACAGTTCGAGCTCTCATATAAGAACAGAAGCATTCCCCTCTTGTTGCACTCAGAACGAAAAAGAAAAATAAAGAAGAAAAAAACAAAAATTTTTTTATTCAATACCTGCCCTGAATTCCTCTAAAATGCAGAGTGTTTATGTAAAAAATAGGAAAATTAAGCTGTTGGAAGCACTCATAACTTTTTTCCAGTCCATTTCTAACATTTTGTGTATGCTGCAAGCTGCCCTTTGTCCCATACCTCTACTGCCTCTTGCTCCAATGTCTCGTCCCTTGGTACAACATTACACTGCAATGGGAAGATTTGTTGCCTTAGAGCACTCTTGAAGAAGCCTGGGCCAACAAACAGACCACCTTCTCACCTCCTAAAACGAGGAAACCAAACTTACTATCTGCTGAGGTTTGACACGCGTGATAAATGTGCTTCATACAAACAAGCAACTCACAGTTCTTTCTGCTTAGCCAATGCCTCCGTAATTTTACAGCTGATAGTCAATCACCACTGAAGGGTGAATAGTTTGCTGTGTGGATTGGCTAAGATACCTATTAATCAACCAGATTAAAAAGACGTTGGCAAATCTCCAATAATTATGCAGCGTAATTAAAAGGATGGGAAGCCTGATTTAGGGCTTATTAGCCCTCTAAGTCCTTCATTAGCCATATTAGCTCCCTGCATTAGACTCCAAAGGGAAAATATTAATGCTGTACGGTGAGTCAGAAATATTTGACCAGTACTTTTAAATATTAAGCTTGCTCCTAAATTTAATGACCTTGGGAATTTCAGTGTTCAAAACCAAAGGTTTTTGCCTTGTAGTCTTGAAGTGGAGAGAAAAGCCATATATTTTACATATAGGAAATAGCCTTTTTCATAGGACTGAATTGAAAATCATGATGAACAGCCTATTTTATCCTGATTGGTGTTTTCCTGTACCTCCTTTCTTCTGTCTTTAAAGTGGGCAAAAGATACTGATCTGGCTTAAGGAAACATTTTGATATATCCCTTCGTTCTTTTTTTTTTTTTTTTTTCTCCCACCATATGCACACATTTTTCAGGTATATATTAACTTCCAAACAATAGGAGAGAAAACAGGCAAATCAGTGAATCTGCCTTCAAAAAGGCAATCAGGACTCCAAGAGTATCATTACATAACCTTGCAATGTGTTTGTCCCCGTTCAACAAGAATCAGGCAATCTCTTCAGATATGCCACTAAAAATTAAGATGATGGAGACAAATGTAGATGACAAGGGCAGAGTTCACAGAAGCTGTCCTGTAAATCAATCTGCTTTCCTGTGCGCAAGGGCTATGAAAGAAAAAGATAGTTCACCCCAAATTTTTAATGCTAAACAGATCGGTTCAATGCCCTGAGGTCACGATAACTGTGAAGACACGGAAATGATGTCAAGAATCTTTGGAGATTTCAGGTTGCTCTCCATTTGCAGGTAGAGAGAATGCACCTGCGATCAGCCCAGAGACCTCCACATAGAGATCACCCAAATGGGTTCAGTTTCTGCTCAACAGCAAGGGATTGTCCCCTCCCAACATTTAAGAGGAAGAGCTGCAAATTGTAGGACACAGACGCCAACCCAGAGAAGCTATTATTGCACAAACAGCATCTGGCACCTTTTGACAGGCTGCATAAGCAGATGCCATTGCACAAATGCCAGTACTTCTCAAGTGGCTCACCCAGTGTGATACCAACTGGCTACCTTCCTGGTGTGCTCCCAGCTGCCAATGGCTCTTCAGTGCAACCTTCTCACCTTTGAGCAAGAACTGACATACAGCTTTAAAGCTAAGGGAGATCTGTCATTTTTTTTGCTTCAATAAAAAATAGATATCTGCTGGGTTAATAGCCACTGTGCTGTAGATCAGCAGCTCCCAAGTGTCACCTTCTCATTTTCCCTGCTGTCTCCCACACTGCACTGGAATCCCAATCTCTCACCTGGAGCACAACTGGACACCAATAAAGCCCCCAGAGGAATTTCTCACACTGTCATTTCAAGTATCCATCCACACTGCAGTCACATTTATCAAGCAAGCACCACAGATTTGTACATAGGGGTTCCCACCTAGACATAGGCATATCCAGGCTCTATAGTTGATGCTGTAGTGGACTTTGTTTTTCTCTGTCACCCCACAACTCCGCTTTTTCTTTCATCTCTATTTAGACCACAAGTTGTCTTGGACAGGTATTGGCACAGCTCCTACTAGCATGGTTCTGCTCTTTAGTTCTTAATGAACTTATCATTGCAATCTATCTCACATTTGCTGAGAACAGCTTAATTGCACGATAAGATAGAGGTGTTCTTGTCTGGCAGGACCTGTTGGAACAGAAGCAGAAGAGAGTCATTGAAATGCACTCTGCCATCCAAATCAGGGCAGGACCTACTCCACCCATCACTGCAGCATTCAGGCTGCTGTACCCTGTTATGAAACAACTGCCTGTCCTCCAGCACATCTGTAAAACGAGAAGCTCCTCCTGTCTTCCTCCTTGATGGAGCTTTCCAAGCCTGATGAATTAGTATTTTGGCTGGGCCAGCAATAAGCTAATCAGAGTTGCTTGTTTCTAAAAGCCTCTAAAGCAAAATCCAGATTGCTGCTTGTCTCTATTTCTCTGCGGTGCTGAGGCACCACTCTTCCTAGGATGACTCTTTTCTACAAAACAACATCCCTGCTGTAAAACGTGAAGGGATCTGTTAATTAAGTCAGATTGCCAGTGGCTCCTGGTGGGGAGGCAGCTGCACTGCATGTTCCAGTGTTTTAAAAGCATCCTGGTGTTCAAGAACATTGCTGTTATTTTTCGTATGGTGTCTTCCCAAACACCATTAAACAGACTGAAACAGCACATTTGGTTGTATATCTCATTACAGGTGATCAGGCTGTACTGGAAAACAAACATAGATTGTATGATGTTTCCTTCCCTTCCATTCTTCCAAGTGGGAAGCAACGGTCCTGGTTTTCAAGAGTGTACAGCCTAAATACATGAAGAATGTAAATAGCAGCTAAAACCAATCAAGAAATGGGGTGAGAAGTACAAGGTGCAATTATTTTCAGTGTTTCAGATACAGCCAGCTGCTCTGCCATCAGTTGCACTTATACTCTCACTACAACTTCGTCCCTTTCGCTGATGCATGAAAAGGTCAACCCCCAAAAGGCCCTGAGGCCAACAGTTCCAGCTGTAGAAGAACTGTTGTCTTTGTCACTGGGGAAAATCGCCATAGAGTGTACGAAGAAGAAGGTTTCACAGCTCTGGCCATGCTTTAGGATGCAATGGAGGGAGTCAGGCATTGCAATACCGCATTGATTCTAAGCAGCAGCTGTCCCAGTTAGGTAGGTCAGAGCTAGCCAAGGTCTCAGCTATGTTTCCCGAGCAAAGATAGGACAAAGTTGCCTTCAACCACCTTGGGACTTATGATGGAAGAGCAACAACACAGGCACTGCCACAGAGCTGGCACTGACAGTGGAAGGAAGAAGGTGAATTATCAGATCGCTACAATGGGTCTTCACAGAGAGAAAGATTTTTTTTGAGAAATTGGGCTACTGGAAAGGGGTGGGAAGGGCATTGGTTGATAACTAGGCACAGCAGAAGAGGTGATGATGTAAGCTGTGATAACCTTTTGAAATAAGGTCATGTAGTTCCCTGCACAGGGCAGCTGCAGTCCAGAGCAGAAGCTTGATCATTCTGTTCTGACTGCCTTATGTCCGTAGTGGCAAAACATGTTTGCTCAGCTGCTGAAAAGACAAAAAACAGGTTCACTTGATGTCTCCATAATCATAGAGATAAAAACAGATCTCTTACAGCAGCTCATTAGGATCCATTGCTTTCAGTTTGTCTGATGGAACTGACACAAGGGCACAGGCAATTGCAGTGCTATCTTAGTGCAATTGCTGTGAATTTAAAATTATGTGTATATATGATGGGAATAAATCTTTTTCATCTTCTAGTCAACAGAGGAAAAACCACATATGTGAGTTAAAAAACACACTAACAGCTTCATCTCAAGGGATCCTCAACCAACTAAGCCCCTTAAAACTTTAAACTTACAATCACCTATGCAAACTGAAAATTCCAGGTACGGTTTCGTCCTTATGCAGACGTGCTTTCTTGGTACTGGCAACACAATGTCAGAGAATCTCCAACATGATCAATGAATTATAGAATCATTAAGGTTAAAAGAGACCTCTACGATCATCTAGTCCAAATGCTCACCTACCACCAATACGGCCCGCTAACCATGTCCGTAGGTGCCATCATCTCCATGGCTCTTGAACACCACCAAGGATGGTGACCCCACCACCTCCCTGGGCAGACTGCGTCAGTGTCTGACCATTCTTTTGGAGAAGAAGTTTGAAAAAAAAGAAAAAAAATTATGAAAGCCTTTGGAGCAGGAACACTCTTACATAAACTTCACAGTGTTGGGTGTCCAACATTTTGGCTTGCCTGGGCTGCATTGAGTGAAGAGGAATTGTCTTGGGTCACATACAAAGTATATAATAGAGTTAATGTCTACAAGTAAGAAAAGTTCTATTACTTTTTAATGCTTCTTTTTTTTTTTTAAATATTATTTTATTATTAAAACATAAGAAAAAGAAAGTAAGAAAAACAAAACTAATGGGTTGGATTTACACCTTCCTTTCTCTGGAACCTTAAAGAGGAGGAGGACACGGAGATGACTGAGCTTTTCACTTTAGTGGCTCACGTGATGAGATCCTACCACACAAAGCCTCATTTTCATTCCTTTCCCAAAATATTAAGAGGGCATTAAAGAGAGTTAAACAGTCCTTATGGAACACCACCACCGTGGAGGCAGAGACAACCGTAGCCTCAGCTATTGTGAATCTTGTGATTCACAAAATAGCTGAAGGCAGTGCACTTTGATACAAGTAGATCAGTGCTCCTCCTCGTATGCCATTCGCTAGAAAGGAAAGGCTTAATCAGCAAGGCAAGGGCAAACGAGATGCAGAATCTGAACATTGCCTTCTCCTTACACTGAACAATAGGGAACCCTCCAGCTGAGGAGAGGATAAAGCAGAAAGAGCCAGTGATGCTGCTCTGAGCCCATCCTATTCCAGGCAGAGCACCTGGATTTTCAGTTAATAAAGTGCGGCCAGGAGATAACTGCTACTATTACAAATAATTGCCTGGAAAAAAATGCATTAGGGTAAGAAAATACAGAGCACATAAAAGCTCTCGTTAACATTCTTTATACATGCTTATCATGAATTTTATACAGGGTTAAATATATTTTCTGGTGACTAACACTGCAAGGCTGAGGATTAAAAAGGATAATGTACAATGTGATTTATGAAGTTTTAATGGAAAATCCCCATGGGTTGTGTATAAATCTTATTTATAGCTTTAAAAGTATGTAATATACTTATTGTATATTTTAAAAACTGTGGGAGTGCAGTCTCTGTCATAGTTAATCCATTAAAAAAAGCAACTCCTAGGGGGCTCCCAGGGATAAAGCATTTGATATTTTAGAGACTATCAGTGTGTTCAGTGTGAAACGTCCAATATGATTTAGCTAGTGGGGGAGAAAGGGGGAATAAAGAACCCAAACTGTCTTGAAGAAGGGAACAAAATGGCAGCTTTACAAGTAAGCTTGATCCATTTGAATAAAGGAGACAAACACTGGGGGAAGGGGAATTAAATCATTTGCTGTGGGCTCTGTCCTGATGTCTCTGCTAGCTAAACTCTGCTGGAGGCCTGAACTTAGAGCTCCAGCTTTGTTTTTAGATTAGAAGAGCCACTATGGGTCCCCTCATCTTAGTTTGTCAAATGATGCTTGTTCCCCTAGATGAAGTTAATCATGTTAAGATGAACCCACAGAATCTAGTAGCTGTATTTGGAGAAGGAAGTCACGGTGTTCCGCAGCTGTATTTGCTAAGCTGCTTCCTCTTACCACCGTGAAGTTCATTTTTTATGGGATCAATTTTATAATCAATTCGGGATATTAGCTCATGGACTCTGTGCTTTGGCTTGACTTGAAGGGCAAGGAAAGAGAAAGCAAGTCCCATCTCCCAAAAAAGCCTTGTGTAGATAAGCCAATAGAAGGACCAAGAAACATTCTGTTTCAGACCACACAGGTTTGTTCTTTTTAGTGGTGATTGTTCATCCTTTGGGCATTGGCCCAAAATAGCCACATAGCTCCTAGTGAAGAAGTAAGATTATCCTGGAAGATAAAACCAGGCTATATGAAATATCCTGACATACATGGTGTAAGGTTGCTGTTTGGTTATCTTTAATAATGAGGTAAAATCCCAAGGTCTGGCCAGGGAAACGAATCCTTAATCTCATCTGAGCTAGGCATAGAGGTTTGAATAAGGGTGCCTGAAAGTTAATTCTGCTTTCTTGTATTTCTTACAGGTTCTTGGAAGGATGTAGCTACATTTGAATTCCTAGACTAGACAATCAGAGCCAATGATTCGCTTCCAGCGTGCCAAAATGAGACAGCATAGCACTTTGAATGAGAATATTGCATGAAATAAGATTTTTAATATCATCTCTGAGAAATAATGATTCTTCTCTCCAAACATGCCCCACTCAGACTTATCCCAATTATGTCATCTCACTCAACATTATTGCTGGGTGTCTTAATAAGAATGTGTTTTCAGGCATACTTCAGCCTACCCTTGGAAGAGACAGTAGGCTGCTGAGCACGGGGAAAGAAGCAGTCCCCACTTGAATTAATCCTCAAGCTGAATCAATAGAATAAATAAAAAGAATGTTAACATCATGAACAACGGAAGGAGCACAAGTCCTACCAGTCTGAAAGCACTGCATCTTATCAGTCCATCACACCTCTGTTTCCCAAGATAGAACAACAATCTAAGCCCTCTGTCTTCCAAGTTCACACATACAGATATAGATGATCTCTTTTATGTTAAAAAGGTATTTTTCCACGGTCTGCAGCTAGAGAAGTACCCAGATATAGTAAATATACTTTAAGCCTACAGGCATTTGCAGCGCAGTCCCCATCCTCCTCTTGGAGGAATGAACCAGTGCTCTGCAGACTAATGGAAGGGATTTTCATAGAGTTATTTCCCCTCTGAACAAACTCTCCACACATATTTCTACAACACCCCTTTCCATGGTGTCTTCATCGCCACTGCTTTTAACCTTGACACGTTGGCACATGCAGTCTGTTTCTTCCTCCTGCTGTAAATTATCTGCTTCAGCGATGGTGCCACATACCAGCTGCACTCAACATATGGCACACAGAGGACTGCCAGAGAGGCCCATTATGTCCTGATGTTCCATTCATGAAAAGATGTCATGCCATGTGAGCCCAGGCAGGACTGCTGCTCTCACTGGAGAAGGGTTTTGCGTCATGGGTACTTTGTGCAACTAGTTTAGGTTAAACTCTGGATTTGAGCTCCCTTAGGAGGTGAAGATACTGCTAAAGAGACAAGCCAGAGCATTTAGCATGAATGTAAAGTAGTCTAAATTGATCTTACCCCCATTTTTCCCATCTCAGGGCAATTAGAAGCTTGAGAAGCCCCTTGCTACCAAAAAAGAAGGGACTAAAAAGCACTCTGCCCATAGCAGAGAAACAGCAAGGAGAAATAAGAAGTGTCAACACACGCCATTTCTTTCACTACCGATGAAAACACCTCTTGAAAGGGGTCCTTCAGGCCACTGCTCAAAAGGAACAAACACAAAATAAAGCAAGTTGCCGTTAGGTGCCATGCGTGCCTCAGGAGCAGGAAGGCAGAGCAGGGAATGCCAAAGCAGTGCGCCTGTACAAACGACAGCATTTTATCAGCTGGGTCTGAAAGGTTCTAGAGGACTTCAGGAAGTGCTAATTTATTGGAAAGCCAAATCATCACCTATAAAATATTTACACTTCTGACAGCCTTACCATCTGAAATTCAGCAAGAGAGATCTCACCAGCATTTTTCAGAATGGGAAAGACAGCTGAGAAATTAAAGAAGGGTGATAAAGTTTTAGCAGATAATTGCAAAAAGCAAGGGTAAAAACATCCCAGCTAAAGATACATTACCCAGCAAAACGGTCTCTTGCTTTTATCAGAATAATCCTTAGGGGCATCTTCAGTCCTATAGAATTTAATAGGAATGAAGCCCAAGAGGATTTTATAGAAAATGCATTAGAAGTCTGTCTTTGTTATAGAAAATGATAACCTTTCTATAGGGTTTTAGAAGCAATCCAGAAGAATTATATAGCATAGGCAGCATTTCCTATCAAGTTTTATAGGATGATTTGAAGACTTTTCTTAATACCAACACTACAGGTACTGAAAAGATCACTACTGTTTATCTTAGAGTGTAAGAAAATACGGAGTATCAGAGGAAAAGTATGATGAAATAAACCCTAGAGAAAAGAGAATGAAAATTCCTTACATTCTTTTGTAAGCTACTGGGGCAAAAAGAGTTTATTGTAACATCGTATACATGTATTGTGGAAAACAAGAGCTCAGCTCTTTTCAGAAAAAAGAGTACATAGGAATGGAGAACACTGAGAGTTACAGGATTAGGGTTGGATTTGGATTTCAACATAAACAGATATTTTGTCGTGAATGAATCTGACAAAGTTGTACAAGAATTGGCACCACCAGCCACACCTCAGAATCAAATATTGAATTAATAAGAAGAAATCGTTAAAACATCAAGCCAAGGGCTTTCTATTTTGCTGAAGGAAAAGAGGGTGGCTATGCAGAAAATGGGAGAGAATGCCTCTACTTTCTCACTGCCAGCTCCAAGCCTGCTGTAAATCAGTACCACCACAAATCAAAGGCGTGACAGCATTTAACACCAGTTCAAGGTTTTGTCCTGAATATTTGAAAGTGCTACGATGCACCTCAAATATAGTTGAATTGAGAGGGTTAAATGCTTGCCAGAATCTAAACCATTTGCATGAATTAAAAGAACAACAAAAGTACAAGTGCCAAAATCCCCCTTTCATAGTGCTGTATTGCTAGTACATCATTAGCTCCCGGGGACTTATTTCTGATTTGTAGCAGAGAATGGGAGAAGTGAGACCTATTTATCTCTCTGTTGGAAAGTCTCTGCTACATTAAAGAAATCTTCTTAGCCCTTCGCTTTTCTATTGAGCGTTCAAAAGCAGAAAATCTAGCATTACACTTATAACTAATTTTTTTCTTTTAGTATTCCGTCTCTCACAAGGCTGCCAATGCACAAGTCATATTAAAGGCAGCACCAAATTAGGTTAGAGGATTAAGGAACAGCAAAGCTTTTAGAGGTGTGCTGTGCATCTGATTTTCTCAGCTTTTCACCTCAGGTAGAGATTGCATGTGCTCGTGCAGAATGAGAGCACAACCTTGGAAAAGTAGCAGAGTCTGCAAAGACTGGAGTTCCTCATATTACTCCAACATCAATGGGAAAAATGTTATAAAGGGGAAAAAGCAATGTTGGTTCATAGAATCACAGAATCATTAAGGTTAAAAAAGACCTCTAATCGTCTAGTCCAACTGTCCGCCTACCACCATTACTGCCCACTAACCATGCTCTAGGTGCTACATCTATGCTTTCCTTAAACACTTCCAGGGACGGTGACTCCACCACCTCTCCAGGCACCCTGCTCCAATGCATCATCACTCTTTCAGAGAAGTTCTTCCTAATATCCAATCTGAACCTTCCCTGACGCAACTGGAGACCATTCCCTCTTATCCTATCACTAGTTTCCCTCTAGTGGGGAGATTCAGGAAGGCAAAAAAGGGAGAGAGCTTGATCAAACTCTATAAAATCTAGGATCTGCTTCATAAAAATAAATTCCAGTTTTCCTTTAGCACTGACTGCTCTTAAGCAGAACTGAGAATCCAAACAAGCAGTTTTCCATATGCACAGTTATCTGCAGTGTGTAGATCTCAGGGAAGATCACCTTTGCATTCTAACTCCAGAGCAAGAGTGCAATTTTGAGCCCAGTTGAAGGGCAGCAGTGTGTGTGTCTACGTGAGAGCACACAGTATTGCATCCACAACCTGGTCCAAAATACTTGAAAGTCAGAACGACAGAAGCCAATTAATACTACTTAATTCTGAATTAGGTGGTCTAAGCAGAAGTTCAATATAGTTTAACTTTGGTCAAGTTAAACTAGGTCGACTTCAATTTACACTTTCATGAGCGTTCCACATAAACAAACTCATCGACTAATTGAGCTATCAAAGAGGTGACTTTCTGCCAGCAGGTTTAGAACAGGATATTGCTGTAAAATCCCCCATGGGATTGGCTGTTCGTGGGAAGATGCTAAAATATGAAGGACTGGTTTCTTTAGATGCAAGTTTGTGAGATACGTTCAGCTACACTTGCATAGTCCCTGTGGCTCGAGAGTCATTCCACTTTGTTCTTTTATTCCCCTAGTGATGCTCTGTGAAGTCCAACAGAGCTCTTTCCACTGTAAGACAGGGAAAAAGGCAGAAGGAAGCTAGCTGGAATACTGGTACCATTTCCATGGAGAAACAGTCACACCAGCCATGAAAAGCCTGAGTGTGGCACACACAAGTTATATCCTAAATGGAGCATTCAGAAAACAGTCCCTTACAAGCTAATGGTGCCAGATGTCTCCTTCCTCTGGCTGGGAGTAATGCTTTGTCATTGCCCAACTCATGCAGCGAAAGGCTGGTAAGACTGAGCTCTTATTGAAGCAGGTGTAGAATTGGGTCATGTCTGCTGAACACAAGCATCTCTTAGCATGGGCAAGGTCTGATGTAGCAAGCAAAGTGCCTTTCAGCTGAGAAAGGAAGCAGATGAACAGATCAGAAGGCCCAGCTACCAGCTGTCTCCCAGACATGCTATAAAAGTCAACCGGACACTGGCTGCCAACTGCAAGTTGGGAGGAAACTCTTCAGGAAGAGCTGAAGACACCCACTTGCACAGAAGGATCGGGACTGAAACGCGTGCGTTTGTGCATTTTGGGAGCAACGTGCTTTTCATTGACTCTTGGGAGAAATACATCCCAATAGTTTGTACCAGATGTCCTCCAATCTGCACACACAACCCCTACTGCCATTTCGTTTTGGATGGGGCGCAGAACTGGCCGCCTGAGCTCTTGTGATCATTAAGAGCTCGGATGGCATTTAACAGCCCCAGAATCCTTGCCAAACTTCAATTTGCTTTATCACCTCCCGCCTAACTAGAATCTCCTCATGTAAAATCAGTGTATGGTTTTTGACACCAAGCCAAGTAAAACCCGAACTGCAAACTTTCGCTAACTTTGGACTGTTCTCAGAAAAATAAAATGAAATGAGAGTGGGGAAATCCTAGTCTCCAGCACCATATTAAATACATATATATATATAGAGAGAGAGAGAGAGACAATGCAGACAACTAAGAAAGAGCTATTTCTCTCCAAAGTAAAATAGAGGATGAGATAAAGAGATTTTAATATACTTATCAAGGCTACAATTCCACGGTAGACACCAGAAGTGGAGCCAGATGTTCAGAATCTGTTGCTTCAACCACACAGCCAGTCACCTGCAATTAGTGCTGTAAACATCAACAACTCAGTACACAGGAGGTCAAGTCATGCTGTCCCGATCTCAGGGATGATCCAAGCAGGACAACATGCTTGCACAAGCTTCCTCCACGGCAGTGGTTCTCCAGATGGAATCTCCTGCCTGGTGACCTAGTTCAGCAATGTGACACAAGCCCAAAGGAGTTGGGCTTCACCCTGCAATGAAGCTGTGCAGCATGGTTAGTGCTCAGCATGATGTGCACCGCGTCGCTGAGTCAGCAGAGTGTGGCAACCGGCCTAATTACCCATGTTAAGAAGATAATTAACCCAGGCAAAGTACCATAATGATGCTGCTTCTGGGACTGGAGCTAATATCTGTGTAGGCACAGCAGCTTGCGGAGATGGTGCTGCGTTTTGTGTCAGGCTCTGCTAAAAGGGGAGGGGAGGTGGGGACAGTGCTCTCAAGCCTCGCTCCTTCTGCATCTAAAGGATCAATAACGTGCTGGGGAGGGAGACAGATGTTGGAAGTTCAAGCAAGTTCTCCAGTAGAGCTCCTGGATTTCCATTTGCCTCTCAATGACTGGCAGCACGGGTTTCCTTTCCTGGCCAGTTCCCAAGTGAAACTAAAGAGAACAGCAGCTTTAAAAAAGAAAACAGCAGCAGCATGCCTCTATCTGTGCATTAGTTAATGTTCCAGAACCAGCAGAGAGACCTGTGTTTGCCTGGCTGCGCCCATTAGTGTTTGCTTTATGGTTTCTCTTTCCTCATTGCCGCCTTCTGAAATCTCAACCGAAGGCTTTTAAACATCTTTTTATTTTTTTAAGCAGATCAGTAACTTACGGCAACCATCACACACAAGAATTCATTGAGAGGAATAAAGCGTTTTGAAAGGAGAATGCGTGGGGGTGGAGAAGAGAAAGAAAACTATGATGCTTTGTGGGCAGCTTTTATCTTGGGAAGGAAAGTGGGTCACAGTGGCACTGCATGCAGCAGAACTGAGCAGCAGCGGGAATTCATGAAGCATGTTAACCAGGCACCCTGAGAACCTGGGGGGCAAAGGCAAAAGAACCCCATTGCTACCCCATCACAAACAGCCTGGGAGCATGCACACAGCCAGCAATCCGGGATGTGACAGCAAGCACTGCCCTGCAGGCAAGGCTTGACATCAGCAGTGCTCAGACCCCTTGGTTCCCTTCACACTGGTTGTTACCCCCAGCTGCTTTCCAACCACCACATCGTACAGCCTGGGCACAGCTTTTTGCTGCATCCTTCAGGTGATGGGTAAAGCAGAACTGCAGCTGTTCCTCCAAATGCTTTCTCACTTGTGGGATTTTTTTTTTCCTAGGCAACTTCCAGCTATTTGAAATTGTTATTCCATTATCTCTCAGAATAAGAAGTCCTTTATTATCACATAACTTCTCCTTGTGGGGATAGACTGCGATCAATTTTCCTTTTAGCAGTATTTTGATTAACTTAATAAATGGAACTCCTTAATACCTTTGTTCTAAGGGATATTGCCACCCCTTCTCTCTCAACCTGATCTTCGTGATATCCCTGAAGAATAAAAGCCTGTTCTGCTTTCAGACGTGGGACTGCAATGACAAAGGAAAACCTGTTACAATTAGCAGGGCGCGTTTTGTTGGTGTTAGAGAGAAACTCAAAACCTGCAGCTGCCATTAGAAAAAAACAATAAAAAAAAAACCAGAGATGCTCCTTAAAAAAAAAAAAACTTTTTTTTTTTAAAGCAGGGAATTTTGTTCTACAAAATAGCAACTTCTCCACATCTGATCTGCTCACCCTATAATCCTCAGGTACTGCTGATGTCATGCGTCGGCAATGCAGAACCACTGCAGAAATCAAGGGGCAGAGTTGCAAAGGCCAAAGGCTGACATGAAAACATGTTTAAGCACCTGAGTTTGCAAGAACATGAGTGGGGACCCAAAGAAATGTTGTGGCTTTTATTTCTTTTTAATGTTTGTGCCCTTCTGCTAATGCCAGAGCAGCTCATTCACAGTTCCTCCAATGACAATAGATTTATTCTGTACAGTTGCAGAGATACTCTCTGTTGCTATCATAAGGACAGGAATTATTAGGAATTGCAACGTTCAAATTCAAGTTCTCTGCTCATTAACGACACGAACATAGCTGGAGTAACTACTACAGAGAGACTTGTAACTGTACCTCGCCCAGCCCTCCATTCTGCCTCAGTATTTCCCCCTCCTCTTGGTGCAATGAGCTTCTCACAGTACGCCCTCCATGACATTGTAGTGGGTTTCTTTTTTCCCTCAGGTATAGCATTTCCTTTAGCTGACTTGGTGAAGTTCTGGGCTGCACTGCTTCTGCTCTCCCCTGTGACTCACAGCTCACTTAGGCAATATGGGCTCAGCAGTGTAGCCAAGAAATCCAGGAAAGTGTTAACCCAGAAAGGAAAGGCATATAAACATAAAAGGAAGAAGAAGCATGGTAAGAATTTCAAGTCACTAGAAAGCTGTCCGAGAAAACAAGCAATTACTAACATTATTACTGCAGTAGTAGAGTCTCATCTGACACCTCTGGGGGCTGAGAGTTCCAAAAACAAGGGAGGCTCCTTGTTTCCAAACACACTTTTTGGTCTAAGGGTGTGTGACGTTCAGTGATAACCATGGCAGTAACTGCTGCACGAATACAGAACAGAGATTTTCAATTCAGTCTTCGGACTGAACTGAGCCCAAGGAGAGCCCTTCTGTCCAAGGACACCAGCCCAAACACGGCTGTTGGCCCATGCTATCCCCCTTGGCTCTCAAAAGACACACCAAGCAATCTTCCTTTGCCTTGAAAAGTCATCATCCCCCTAATGCAAATTCAGACAATACGAACAAAAACCAACAAAAAAACCCCACCATCAACGTTAAAAACTAGCATTCCTGTTAGTTTCTATTCTAAGTATAGAAACACTGATGTAAGAGTTGGATATGATTAAAGACTTGGGCGACAGCAGAGGATCCAGTCCCTTTCACCCTGAGCTCAGACATGTTTTAACAAAACTTTGTTAGTAAAATAGCATCAGTGCTGTGATCGACAGCAGCTTGAATGCTAGAAAGAATATTTAAAGACAGGCAGAGATCACTGAGCAGGAGGAATGAGTTCACCTGTTTTTTTTCTAACTTCTATCTGTGTGATGAGTGCAGACCCTGTGCTGCTGCTGCTCTGTCAGCAGAGAAGCCTCAACACCCCAAATCTATCAAAATTGGCTTCTCTTTTGACAGACACATCCTATGCATTTTCCAATTCATAGTGGGGGTGCTCAGACTGCTGCAATTTATCCCCCAGGGCCTCATTACACTGAATATTCAAGCCTTCAGCAACCTGTCTTTGGGCATCCTCCACAGAAATGAAATCAAAATAATTTTCTACCCCTATAAATTGCCATTAAAAACCACTTTTCTGAAAATAGACTTGATAATTAGTATCTTTGGTTGCACAGGGAAAACTGTTGAATCTGTTAGAATACATTTTAAATGCCAGCTTTCACTTCCAATGCAGTGCAAGAAAACTGAAATTCCCAGCACACCGCCCACACAATCCCAGGGACCACTAAAAAATTAATGATTTTTCCAGGCCACCTGATGCTAAAAAGAATGGAGAGATGTTTTCAACACGCGTAGCTTTGCCTTTTTCAGGTAGAACAGGCCTGCTATAAACGAACACGGGTAGAAAAACACATCTTGAGGGCTATTATTTGCTTTAAAGCATTCACATTATGATCCTATCCAGACATGTCATTTAGGATTGAGCACCAGGAGACACTTGGAAGGAAAAGGAGTGTCTTTCCCTTCGGGCATGCAGTCAACAAGGAGGTCATAAATGAGTCTGGTATGTGAAGTCTGTAAAAAGGAATCAATGAAGAGTTTGTAAAGCAAAAGACAGATGCAATCTAGGAAATAAGTCATCAATAGCTGGATTACTACAAACACTGTTACGACGTTCAGATTTTCTGCAGGTGAGATGACCTAAAGCAATTGCAGTCTGCTGGTGATCCCCAGCAAGGTGCGTTACAGAACCATTCCTTTGCATCTCCCAGAGGCTTTAACAACAGGGAGGAACTCAGTGACACAGTCACTGACCCTGAAGCAGAGTTGGGAATCAAAGCCGCATCTGATGAATTTCTGTTTCATGTCTTGCATGAAATTTTTTGTCCTGTAAACTTCTATAATGAGAACAGTGGCTTCAAAGGTACTCAACAAAGGCTCCACAGATCTTTCCAACAGCAGGATGGTCATCAACTCATTAAGTGAAACAAAAGAGTCAGAGCGATGAAAACTGCTCAGATAAACCCAAGATAACCTTGCAACAGATGGGCAGGAACTTCAGCACCCTCTGTTCAGCATACCCTAATTACTGCTGTAATTTCCTCTTCTCTGGCCCTTCAAGTGACCACACAGAAACATTGGTGCATGTGATACATATTCAAGACAGAAGACGACTGCTGGCAATTTAGCAGGTTTTCAGAACAGAAGGCTGAAACATGCAACAGCCATAACTATACTGGCAAGACAGACCCAACAGCCATTAAATACGAATGCACTACAGGACACACAATATTTGGCAACTAGCTATACTGACAATGTCATCTTCCTCTTTGTGGCATATAAGCCACCTAACATTGCTGTACTCAAAAATGGGAGACAGACAGGGCTGTTTCTGATGCCATATTTTTAGCACCAAAATTTGGAATTAGTAAAAATTGTTGACATCACGCTTCCATCACTGCAAGCTGTGTGTATAGGAAGCTCACAGCCTGAGCACACCATTACATCCATAATGTCTATGGGTCCCAGTGAGATGCATTCCAGAGTCCTGATGGAAATGGCTGATGTAGCTGCTAAGCCACTCTTGATGATATCTGAAAAGTCATGGTGGTCAGGTGAACTCTCCAGTGACTGGAAAAAAGACAATGTCACACCCATTTTTAAGAAGAGTAGAAAGGACAGCCCTGGGAACTGCTAACCTGTCAGTCACACCTCTGTGCTTGGGAAGATCATGGAGCAGATCATCCTAGAGCTGTGCTAAGGCACATGGGATAACAGGATGGCTTCACCAAGGGCAGGACCTGCCTGATCAGTCTCATCACTTTTTATGATGGCACAACTCCTTCAGTAGACAAGGGACAAGCCACTGATGTCATCTATCTAGAATTCAGTGAGGCCTTTTACACGGTCCCCCATAACATCTCCAAATTGAAAAGATATGGATTTGATGAGTGGACTTTTCAATAGATGAGAAACTGTGAGATCATACCCAGAGAGTGGTGGTCAATGGCTCAATATCCAAATGGAGATCAGTGATGAGTGGTGTCCCTCAGCAGCCAGTGGTGGGACAAATGGTCTTTAATCATCAGCAACCTTCTTAATGGTCTTGTCATTCATCAATGACACCAACAGTGGGATCGAGGGCACCCTCAGCAGTTTGTGGATGACACCAAGCTACGTGGTGCGGTCAGTATGCCCGAGGGACAGGATGCCAACAGAAAGACCTGGACAGACTGAGCAGTGGGCCCAGGGGAACCTCATGAGGTTGTTATAGATGAGAAGGCACTCAAGTAGATGCTGCTTCTGAGGCTGTGGCATCTCTGACGATTTTACAAAGGCTCTCCCAGCCCTACCCATCACAACAGTTGAAACTGAGGAGAACAAGCCAATGCCTGCAAGATGGTGCTACCGAAATTTAGCCAAAAGATACTGTTTCTGAAAGCAATCAGCTACTAAAAAAAAATGTAGTTAGAAAAATGGCAAATTCTGTGTCACTTGGAGACCCTAAATCAAGGCTCTCTATCTTTCTGAAAGTGATTCAAAGGCTCTCAGAGGCATTAAGCACGTGTAATGCAGGTGTTAGGGAAGGACAGCTTTCTAGTCCATGTTTCACAGAGTATAAAAGTTGATTATCGAATAATTTCTGGCCTTAACAAAGGAGTATCTCTGAATAAGAAGCTGCCGAGGAAAATTCAGATGAGAGCTTTCTTTCATGAATTTGCAACAGATGGCATCAAAATTCATGTCTTGAAATAAATTACAGCGTCACTCAAAGTCCATGAAGAAACCATTAACTTGCAAGCAAGAAAAAATAAGATCACAAAATGCCAATCCTTCAGGCAGAAGGATGCAGCCAAGACTCACTGAATTTCTTTAAATTCACAAAACATGGAGGTTAAGGTTTTAGTTTCTCTCCCTCTCCATTTTAGAAGGATCTTGGTAGCATCTTTCGGATGCTACCTTAAGCTCCACAAGTGAGACAGGGGGAACAAGTCACCTAAGGCTCTCAATTACCACACCATGGAGGAAGCGTACTAATAGAGCTCTTTCATAAGTAATAACCATATTGTGTGCTTAATATTTTGCTTCATTTCTTGCTGCCACTTATTTCCCAACAACATCCTGGCTGTCAACACGCATGCACAGAAGTACTCATTAGCAGTATTGAAGGATGCTTTATAGAAGGTCAAATAATGGGCCATGACAAAGCAATTATGTTTCCAGCTATAAAGGTCACTTTTACTCATCATACTAATTATCTTGACAGGACTACATTTTCTTCCACTGATTTCAATGCAGAAACTTCTCCAGCACCTTTGCCTTTCTGATTTCAACACTGCATTTGCCCTTATTGCTCTCACTAGCGCATACTTCTTGATGCATGACAAAAGCCAAAGCCAGTCCATCTAGGGAAAAACCACACAAACAAACAAGACTGACCAACCACCACCACCAGGAAGCACTGCAGTTAAAAGTTAAGTGAAAACTTAGCTTGCACTTTTCAGGCCAGATTTCCACATACTTAACCTTTGCCATGGCGTGAGGAATCACTTTGGCACAGAAGGTGAGATTTTCAAAATAGCTCAGAGTCACACACGAATTTGAAAATCTGCACGCTTCCACTTTCTGGATCTAGAGGATCTTAATAGAAAGACTTTCAGAACTGCTGTGGTTCCTGAATGCCATAAAGAACGGTCAGCATTGGCACAGGCTGCCCAGGGAGTAGTGGAGTCACTGTCCCTGGAGGTGATCCAGGACCGTGAAGATGTGACACTGAGGGACATGGTCAGTGGGCATGGTGGGATGGGTTGGAATTGGACTTGGGATCTTAGAAGTCTTTTCCAACCTCAGTGATTCTGTGATTCTCTGAAATTCGCACTAAGTTTCAGTTGCGCTCCAGATGTCATTCCCTCTGAAAACAATGTTTTTCACCTCTCATCTTTTAATTTTAGGATCTCTCAAGCTAACATCAGTGGCTGCAGTCCAGGCATCTTGCAGCGTGCTGCACGTGGATGGCCTGTTACCATAATGAATGACCAAGTCCCTGTTCTTGCAGGCAGAACACCACACTCGCTGTAGGATGTGATAAGCTGGGTGGCTGCAGACAAGTTACTTTATGTAATCCGGCAATTATAATATTCTTGTTCCTTTGCAAAGTGCTTCGAGGCCACATGTGAAATGAAAAATATTATTAATGAGACAGCACCATCTCTTTTCGGCAATAACCCTTTTCTCTCTCAATTGGCAGTTGACTTGCCCTTATTAAAAACCAAGCATTCATTTTCAGAGGACCAGCAGGTCTCACCCAGTGAGCAGAGCTACACAGCAGGATGAACAAAATGTAAATAGCCCCCATGTATACAGAGATAGTGGGAGCAGCACAGCTGTCACCCTCCTCTCAAAGCTGCCAGGAAATACAGGATCAATCAAATCTAGCAGCCCTCAGGTCAATGGTTGCATGCTCACAGAAAGGTCAATGATTTGTTTACGGCCTTCCTGGCACCACACCATAAGATGAAGGGAGAAAATAGTTATATGTATGGCTCATATAAATCATCTTAACTAAATTACTGGCCTGCTTTATTCCATACATCATGAAGTATACATTACTGAAAACAGCACCTACTCTCATTTACCAAGGAAAAAAATGAAGGAAACCAACTCCTTCTCATATCAGAGTAGTACGGTCATGATCTCATAAATATGTCATATTTCAGATTGTTTTTAAAGTAATCTTTATAGGAGGTTCACATCCTGATTTATGGCCAATGAGAAAATATCGCACTGAAATGGCTGTAAGTGCCAAAGGGAAGAGAAGGAAACTTTTCCTCTTCAACCCTAGCTTCTTATAGCAACAGAACTGGGTCAGAACAAGACAAGCAGGTTATTCAGAAGAAACAAGACTATCAGATTGTCTTGTACAGTTAAAATAAAACAGTCTAAAAAGTCGATTCTCCATTAGGTTTTATAATGGTCAAATGAAAAAAAAAATGAATAAAAACTGAATTTAACCAAACCAGAACTGAGGAACCTGGCCATAGATGTCACAGTGGGAAGTTTCACCGTCTGATTTTTGACAACCTATTGCCAATGTAATTTTGCAATCCAAAGCTGTTAAACCCGTGGTGCTGGGGTCACCCTTGGTCACTGGGATGAGCACAAGCTGCCCATATTCCTTTGGAGGCATGGAGGTAAGGGTGCAATGCCTGAAAAACCCAGATTTTTCTAGAAGCAAATTAGGCACTGTGAAGCCTATCTAGCAGGGACAGAGAACTTTTTAATAAAAGCAGCATATAAAGGGAAAACATCCACTTTTGATTTTTAAATGAGTTCTGAAAAAAAGAAAACAACCTCAAGTAAACATGAAAGGGAAAAAACTGTTAATAAATACTGCTTTCAGCACAAAACTCTGACACCCATTTCACCCCAGTGCTGTTTTTCCTGAACTATTATTGCTGTGCTGAACACACGTAACCATTCCATAGAAAACTCTCCCCCCAACAGAGGTATTTTCAGGTGAGATGGAAGAAAATATTTCTGATTTCCATTACATTTTTCTGGGCCTCTATCAATCAGCATTTAATGCCAACTATAAAAGGGACCTGAGGAACACAGAAGGCTGTTTAGTCATCAGTTTAACTCTGGATTCCTTTTTTCATTTCATACAAAGTTGGTGCTTTAATCAGAAGCAAATGTAGGACAGTTACCTACTAAAATTAACAGACTTTACTGTTAATTTCATTGAAACAGTGTGGCCCTCAAGTTTTAATTAAATCTTAAATTGCTTTCTGGAGCAGAATCACTGGTCTACTTTTTCTGGTCACAGGAGCATTACCACAAACAGACTCTGTGACATGCACAAAGACATACAGCAAGTCAAGGCAAGAGTGAGAAGAAGCCACAAAGAACTGAGAGAGACAAAGCCTCAATTTTCCCCGTCAAGCACTCGACTGCACTCCAAGCCTTAAAATGAAATGACTGATGCAGCCTGAAGCAGCCGGAGAGAGGAAAGCGAGGACAAGACAAAAGCTCAAAGCACACATCAAGAGGGCAAATTCTTGTTTGTCCAATTATTTGAACCCAGGGAAAATTAGATGGGGACTTAGTATGAAGAGGATGAGAATGATAACAGATAATGAGGTTGTTTTTCATTTATACCGAGGTCTCCTTGTAACACTCAGCCTTAAAATGGTAGAAAAATAGGCCCTAATAATTTCTTTTTTGCAGCGACTCTTACCTCTGCAGCTAATGTAAGGACGTGGCTCTTGGTTCCACTCCCACATCCAAGGTGAAGCGAGGAGCAATATCAAGGACTCTTTGAGGAACCAACTGCAAAGGATGGAGTGCACATCGTTGGTCTTTAGAGGACAAAATTACTCTGAGTCCATCAAAAAACTCCATGGCCTTGAACCATGGGAAGCACAAAGCAGTCTGAAATTGTGTTTGCTTCCTACTCCCTCTTTCCAAATCAGAGTTAGAACAGTAGTTGAAGATCAGGCCAAAGATGTTGCCAAAAGAGAGATCAGCCTCCAAGAAACAGACAGGGAATACGCTGTGAGGCAGATGTCTGGCAGATATGTTTCTGTTTTGTTTGAACAAGCAAGCTTTCCTAACACTGAAGAACACAGTTATATTCTCCCATGGATAATAGATTTATATTTATGTGCTAATTATCATAGAACTATAGAAACACAGTATGTTTTGAGTTGGAAGAGACCGTAAGGACCATAGACCTGTAGAAATGTTGAGTTGAAAAGGACCTTAAAGACCACAGAACCATAGAACTGTAGAATGGTTAGGTTGGAAGGGACCTTAAAAATCATAAAACCGTGGAATCACAGCATGCTTGGGTTGGAAGAGGTCTTAAAGGCGACAGAATATAGAACTGTAGAATGGTTGGCTTGGTAGGGACCTCAAAGCCTCTCAGCCCCAGTGCCTGCCGTGGGCTGAAAAAAGACAGGAAGAAAAATTAAGAATCAGCTCAGCTTCCCACATCCTCAGGCCTAAAGCAGTCTCATCTCCGTAATATTCCTAGCCCAAGTTTATTTTACAGGTCATCAATTCAATTTCTTAACTTCTTACAATTTTTGGTACAGTCTGTTAAAATAATTTGGTGTCAATCAATCATTATCTCAGGGGCTTCAATTTTCCTTTCAAGCCTCTTTTCTATTTAAAAACTCAAGTTTTCATTCCCTGGTCCTTATTCCTTGCCTTCAATTCACCTACTTCAGTTACTCAGTATCCTCAATTGTCACCTTCCTTATTTTATTTCATCTCTGCATGCTTGGTTGGCAGAGATAAATACATGCAGGTCAGGACTCAATAAATCTCACCTGCCCTTCTGGGCATTCTGTTTCAGTGTGATGACTTATTACAGGATCACACACACAAAAAAAGTACTCAAAATAATTATTTCTTTTGAAACAAACAGAAATGCTTGGTTCAAAACTTGATGTGTAGAGAAAGAGAGTAGAGGATATGCCAGAGCTATAAAAACTGCCTTAAATTCCACCATCCTGCAAAAACAGGACTCGACCAAACCCAGCTCTCACATGCAGGCTTCAAAGTACTTCAAAGAGAGACTCCTCAAGACTACATGGAGGAATTATCAAAGCCTCTGGAAAACACATTCAAAGTCCTCAACTACGAAGAAGTCCTTAAGTGCAATCTACTCCGAGCGACTGTATTTGCAAGCTTCTCTCAGCTATCAGAAGGACAGAAGTCTCAGCGTCCACTCAAAGAACAACAAACAAAAAACAAAGAAACCCTGGGTTTGAGATTCTCATGCTTTCACATAGCTCCAAAATCAGTGGGCTAAGGAAAACATAGCAGAAGTCTGCAACTTAAAGTGTGCATGCTGTTCAGAAAGATCTGCTTTGAAATGTTGACCATACTGCACGTGCAGTGCATTTTAAGGGCTGCAAGGGCACACATTTCAGTCTTACATTAGAGATTCCAAAATCTGAGTCAATAGAGCAACCCAGATGTGCTTGTTGAAAATTCCGCTTACAAATTTAGATTTTAAACAGCAGTAAGAGTAATCAATAAAACACGTGTTGAAAGGAACGCATCGTTAGAACAGAGAATAATTGGCTGATAAGACCAATGGCAGCAGACTGCTATTTAGCGATGTCTGAGATAATTAACTAATATATCAGTAATACTTATAGGCTTTTTGTGTAATTGTACTTCCAACACATATCTGGCCTTCTCCTATAATCAACTGTTATTTTATGTGATGTACATCACCTGACGCTAGTGTTTTTGCCTGGCATCACATATAAATCTCAGCCTAGCTGCTTGCTATTGAGTATTTGTCACCGATGCACCACTGTGTCACACCTCTGCAAGTTCCCAGGAGCGGGGAACACATGCAAAAAACAACATGCAGCTCTGCTGAGCAATAAGCATTCATCTGATATGGGGTTACTTTGCATTTTCTTGGAGGTTAGCCAGCAAATAATTGAAGCCTGCCCACAGGCATGCAGGAGGGGGCTGCAAGATGCTGCGTGCGGTGAGAGCTCCACGCAGTACCAACAGCCAGCAGCACCCAACTGCAGTGCTTTTAGGAAAGCTGAGCTCCACAGTTTGCAAAGGATTAAAAATCAGCTTGCTGATGCCGCGTGTTTGATATGTGAGCATATAGGAAATCTTTCGTCAGGAATTATTACAGATTCTTTAGGCAAGAAAACATTCCTAAGCTTCTTCAGCAACCCAAAGCAACACAGCAGCCGAAGTTACAGAGGAGAGAAAGCAAAGAGACCCAGCAATTCTTTCCCCTTTTTCCACCTTTTCCTCCCCAGATAACACTGACTCTAACTCAGTGTTTTTAACGGACCCTGAAAGCAAGTATTAAGGTAATGTGCCTGGGTTAGATTGAAACGCACAACCTTTAAGCAAACATTTTTTGTTCACTACATGGCAAGGGCTTTACACAAACTTAGAGTTGCTGCAGCTTCCTCCAAACACAGACTTTGTACTCACATATTCAAAGATCCTGGAAGATTTGGGGGCTGACAACCCTTGCAGAGCTAGTTAGAAGAAAACCTGCAATGATATAACATATTTCTAAGGCTAAAATGAGACTTGGGTAAGTATTTAATTGGCTACACACTGTTTGAAACATGATGGATTTACATCCGTTATGCCAAGCTGCTGCTTTCCTCTATTCTGCAAGGGAGATGAATTACATAAGGAAGAACCTGGACATCTTCCAGAGCAGCACAGGGCAAACACAAAGTTCACTTATTTATTAGCGAGCTGCTGCCATTATGTTTCAAGTTGATTAGTAGTGAAAATTAACATTTCATTAAGCCTTCTGACAGAAGACAGGACCCTTTCACTAAACACAAAAGATATAGTTAGCAATAATACATGGGGGCTCTTTGTGAATCGTTCTTTATTTTTGTGATGCAACAGGGACACGAGATTTGCAGCCCTTATTGTGAGCTGGAAGACAACAGTGCCTTACAAACCACAACTTCAGAATTAGTACTGATCTTCACTTTATCAGCTTTAAGCTTTCATAGCAATGAAAATTAATCACTGTTGCAAAGAGTGAAGTCTGAACTATGTATATTTTAGGTAATCAGGCAAGTAGTTTGGGTCAGAAGTTTTTTTTGTTGTTGTTGTTTTGATTTTAACAAAGTTACAGCTGTAAGGCTTTTAGCATGCATGTGTTTCAATGGTCTCATGAAAAAATCCTATATCCAGTTTATCAGTGAGGTTGAGTGTTGCTTAGGATTGCTGACACTCTTTATTTTGTTAAATTGGTAATTCAAAAAGGTAAATCTGTCTGTGTTTCCTAAGGGAAAAACCATGCTACCTTCACACATAACCAGTGATGTTCCTGCCTGTACTCTGCAGCCCCTAAGGAATTCCAAAACCTCATGGCAGAGGCCAGACCCCAGCAGGTAGAGTCTCAGCAATTTAGTGCATCGCCAGACACCCAGGGGTTGAAGGGCTCCTTCCATTTCTTGATGCAAATGATCTCTGAATGATGCTTCGGGAATGGGGATGTCAAGGAGACATGTTTTATATCTGCCCAGTTCAAAACAAGTGTGCATTAGCAGGTGGCTCTCTTTTATCCAATTCTTCCCTGCAAGGGCTTATCAATTTTGTACTAGGTTCAGTCACAGTCCATTTCTGTCACAGACTTATCAACATGGTAATTCAAATTTTGCAGGTGCGATTACACCTACACGAATACTGATGAGCTCAAAGTCTGACAGGACTCTGAAAAATGTGGATGGATTGCAAGCTGCTACAAGTACTCATCCAGCCTGGCAATGCTAACGTGTGACAGGCATGGCATCAGAAATGGAGAAAAGGAAAAAAGACACATCGAGTGTGAACTTATATTTAAGACACGGACCTAATTTTTGCTAGATGGAAAATAATAGAACAATTGTAATTTCTATTCATTTGAGGTGACAGAATGCTCAAAGTTGCAGGAAATGCTGCCAGAAGATTTAGGGCAATGTCAATTTCGGAAAGAGGTAAATAAAAGGAGGACCTTGGTCCTAAGTTTTAATGAGTCCCAGAGAACATACATTACTCAGTGTTTGCAATTCATCAATCATCTGTGATCCCTGATAAACAAAAAGGATACAGGGCTAGAATTCAAATTACTCAGAAAACTTGGAGATCTGAGATTGGAAAGTTATTAATTTTCAGAAGTTAATAACTTTCCATGCCTGACAACTTCCTGGAAGAAAACTATTATAAGAAAATCTCAGATGGCATGAGAGTGAGATAGAATGATTAAGGTTGGAAAAGACCTCTAAGATCATCCAGTCCAACCATCCACCTACCACCAATATTGCCCATAAACCATGTCCCTAAGTATCACATTGACCATTTCCTTAAACATCTCCAAGTTGATTGCTTGTCCAGATACTAAAGATAAACAAATGATGTCAACAAGGCAGACAGAACGAGCAATTCTGATACCTAATTAGATATTTAATCACACCTTTCAATAAGCAGGACAGAAACAATGTGGAGGAACATTTCAAGCGGCCTGAATTGCCACTGCTGCAAGTGAACCGACTTCAAAGGTGCTAATGAGGGCCCTGTCCTCTTCTCCTTCTCCCCTTTCATTACTTTTCTTGTGCAGATTTATTTTACTGCTTTATCATCTGCAGTAATCGAGTCAGACAGTCAGTTGCTCCAGTGCATTCACTGGAGCTGCACCATTTAACATCAGTGTTTTGGCCCACACTGTACTTTAGCAGAAGAAAGAAACTGAAAATAATCTCATGTAGACACTAAAGAAAAAGCATATTTTAAAAAATATTTGATGCAATGTCTCTCTGCACATACTTCGTGTATGCCTTCCAAGGGTCCTCTTTGACATTAGCAAAGTAACATACATTACCTAATCTAACATACATTACCTAATTTCTCTTCCCCTTGCCTTTAGGATGAGGGTCAAATGTTTAAACACTGACAATGCATTGCACTTGCCCAAGTAGTAGCATGGCCATCCACACACTGCTCTCTGAATTCTTGCAAGACTGTCACAAACTTGTCAGAAAAAAGAATGTATGAAGACAAAAGACAAAGAGGCGTGGGGGAGATTTGCTCCCTGAGCTCTCGCTTGCTAACAGTGCTTCCACACTGCAGCGTGGCAAAACAAACACACAACAAAGTCAAAAATCTGACAGACAGGGGCGTGCGTGACTCAGAAGGGAAAAACTTTGCTGAACCTCTGACCAACGCGGACCTCAATAACCTGAAAAATGTGAACTCAGATGCAGAAGGGAGAATGTTGGCCCTCATCCAGGAGAGTCCATCTCCCCCACTTCTGCCCTCCATATCTACGAGGCCTTCTAGAAAGGTTTGGGCCCCTACGCTATCATCAGTCAGAGATAGAGTGAAAACACACTCCAATATCAATTTTATTTTTCTTAGTTTGCATTTAAAATTTTAGCTTTTAAGGATGTTTCCCCTTTCAAACAATGCAAGACAGAAGTATACATAAAAACAGGGATCTTTGTGCAAGGCTACCTATCAGGATGAGAAGCGATAGCCTTAAGCTGAGCCAAGGCTGGTTCAGGTTGGATATTAGGAAAAATTTATTCTCTGAAAGAGTGGTGATGCATTGGCAAAGGCTGCCTAAGGAGGTGGTGGTGAAATCATTGTCCATAGAGGTGTTCAAGGATTGTGGAGATGTGGCACAGAGGGACATGGTCAGTGGGCATGGTGGGACGGGTTGGGGTTGGACTTGGGGATCTTAGAGGTCTTTTCCAACCTTAATGATACCATGATTCTGTGATGAGACTTGGAACAAGGCCATATGACGGTAAGAGCTGGCAATACCTTGCTTAGCCTGGGGCTCTGACCTCAGCTGAAGGTTTGAAATGCTTCTGTAACAGAATAAACTGACAACACTGAAGTAGCTGGAATGTGCTGGCCCAGATTCCGGGCTTTGTGAAACACCTCAAACTCAGCCAAAACAGTGACAAGAGTAGCCTTTGAGCACCTCAAACCAGCTTCTACAATCTCCAACATAAAAGTAGTAAAAGCTCCAAAAATTCCCACTGCTGCAGTACCTCCTCTTTGTTCAATGACTGAGCTTTCCAGCTCACTTTTGTTGGTAACCGACTGAGATTTTAATCTTTAAATGAGTGACCATGTTGATATGACTTCAGAAAAATAACACTTTGTCAGTAACATGGTTTGTTTGCCCAGGTGGAATTTAAAGCCTTCGTGTCTTGTTTGTTTGGTAGGTTTGGGTCTTATTTCTTTCTGTCTAGAAATTCCCTCTCAAACAAAAATTAATAAAAAAAAGCAGTGATAAAGCAGATAGAGAACAAAAATAAGACACCTGCCTTCCATACCCTTTCTGTTCATAATGTAGGGTTGAATCAGACTTCTCCAAACAAGTCTCCCATGGACAAGGACCCATGAAATCATTAGCACCATAGCCATTATGTGCGGTGAGAAACAAAGCTCCATGTAACACCTGTCTTTTAAGACCTGTCTACAGCTAGAATTTGTGGCAAGTTAACTTCAATTAGTTCAAAAGACCGTTTCACAAATTGTCTAGTTCCTCAGAGCGTTAAACCATTTGGAAGTGGATTCGCAGACTTAACACAATAAAGCTCCTGCGGATTCCCAGTGATGCCTCAAACTCTCAGCCCTGCTTTTGTGAGGCCTTGGACTCCTGTCAAGAGGAACATATCCCAGGCCTACCTTGAAGACAGTTAATTAACACAGTGCATAGCAGAAAGCAGCATTTTTCTTTCTTTTGCTGCAGGTTCATGCTGATCCCAGGGAGCACTACCAACACAACCGTTGTCTTGCTATTCAGAAGCACCACCTTGTAACAAAGCTGTCCCCCAGCAGTTAGTACAAATGCTGGTTATTCTTCACATCCTATACATAGAAACTCAATCAGTGGCCACAGGAGAAGCTCACAACCTTCAACCAGTCCAATCCAGAAGTGTTTGCCACCCGTCTTCTGACAGCAATACATCTCTTTTCCTCACAACACACCTGTAGTGGTTGACCTTAAAATTGGTTCTCCCTCCCTAAACTATTTAAAACCTAAATAAATTCAAAGTACCAAGGACTGTGAGATGGTAGAGACAGTGGCCTATCTGAAAGGAGTGCTGAGGGCGTTAACCTAGGGAAAATGCCACTGAGATTTCCAGCAAAGTGAGCTTTGACATCCTTCAGTGCTTTATCCTTTGCGACTGGATGCTCCCAGAAAGTGAAAAGTGCCACAAAAATCTAGGAGGAACCTTCCCTTGACTCCAATGTTTTCCTCCCTGGCTTGTTTAAGGATTCACTGCATGACTTCGGCTGCTCTTGCAGAAACCCTCTCAGCAGCAAGGCAGTGGCCGGGCCTGCCAGTATGTTTTCTGTGCAGACCGACAGCTTTTCGAGCTCACAAAAGACAGATGATGGGATTGGCTTACGGAAGTCCCAGGACTTCTCTTGTTTCATCCTAAATCCCATTGATATGCAGCACGAGCGGTCTCAAAACACACACAGCAAAGCAACAGATCCATGGGAGGGGAGTACTGATTTCAAAACATGGCTGCAGCGATAATGACAAAAAAAACACATGACAATGGAATAAAAACAGCAAATGGATGTAGCATTCAAACGATAGGCCTCTAGCTGCGGGTACACAAAGCTCACATCAAGCTCAATGCCAACCAGGTCTTGGAAATACTTGAGTACATTTTATAGCTATAGAAGACCCCGTTGCAAACCTGACATATAAAGAAATTCCCCTCTGATTTCTTTATGACAGAAGCCCGCCTGAAGTCTAATTATGCCCTCTTTTGTCTAACGAGTATAAAGAAATGCAAAGTGTCATGTCCTTAGAGCCACAAACCCTCAGCAGTCTCTCAGTCTGCCTTTTCGACAAAATAGGCACATTGCTTTTGTGTCGGATCAACAGGGTATCAATAGACACTACTTTAAATTAAAAAAAACACCACAGAGTTAAGCATTATGATTGAAGCAAATGGGACTCGGTGGGAGCGTACGGGGTAAATAGTGGGGACAGCTTTACTGGACTGGAGAGCAAAGGAAACTCCACTGGCCTGTGAGATGTCAGGACTCTCTTCCTTTCAGACTAACCCATCTTTTGTTTTGGGAAGACAAAATGACAGGGAACACAGTCCCAAAGAGCAGTCACTTATCAGGACAATGTGAGCAGTGGAGTTGATTTCAGGCTGGTGGGAGAAAAACAATTGCCCTAGAATAGATGTGGTGATGCCACTCAGCAAGGCTGTCTCCTGGGGAAGAAGAAGAGAGGGCGTTTGGGGTAAATTACTGGCTGAAGAAACGATAGACTATAACAAATCTGACTCCAAAGGAAGCCTGACCTCACAATCGCTTTCTTCTCTGAATGCAAATAACTGGTTAGACCAGAAATTCCAGTTAATAGCTCATGTCAAGCAGAATAAATATAACTTTTAATTTATCTTGACAAATAACTTACACTTAGATGACCTTTTATGAATGTGCATCATTTTGATTTCACTTCATACAGTCACAAAAACATACCCTTATAGAAAATTCCCCCCGGTGCATGGATTATATCTGCAGGGAAACCTCAACAGATTTTCACACCTGCCCAAAATTCTAATTTTTCACGCTAACATATTATAAGGAGTAAACTGCTGAAATAATCTCATTACATGGGATGGTTCCATCCAACAATTTTCATTAAGTGCTCCATAGATACCCTTAATGGGCATCACTCAGATACTAGCAGAGAAAGAAAAGCAAGCTCTTCTGAAAACGAACCCCAAACTCACTGTGCGTTAACTTAAAACATCTCTGTAATAGGCAATTACCAAAAGATCATTATCTAACATCAACTATATTTTCACCATTGAAAAAAATAACTAAGCAAGAATGATACTGTCGCTAATATTTGTCTCTGGAAGTTTCACTGATTACAATTCACCTTCTATGTGGTCTCCTTCCTTTGGTGCAGCTCAGGCTATGGAAAAGAGAAGCAGCAAAGAAATAACAGCTTAGCTCTGGGCTTTTCTGCAGGTATTGCAAGTACATGGAGAAGAAATCTCTTGCTTTCTGGGGATCCATTTTAGAATCCACATAGAAATATGACTGCAAAAACAGTCTGCCCGGTGACATTGCTTCCACATCCAGCCCCATCTAAATATGAGCAAGGTTGTTACCCAGCTGCCATGCAACTTCCCAAAAGATGGAAGTTAAACAAAAGAGCAACTGCAAGGATTCCTGGGTGGGAGGACTATAATACCTAAATTGGTTATTCTCTCAGTAATCTCATACATAAAGTTCTAAAAGATTCACATGTTTAGTTTCACATTTGTTTTCATGCTTCTTCTGCCTAAGGAATACATTCAGTATAGGAGTAACTGCAAAATCCCAGTAAAATGGATGGAACTAGAGCAGAAGTACTCTTCTAGCTCTAAACAGCTTTGATATTATGAATAATCTATT
Organism: Tragopan temminckii; assembly: GCA_028571105.1. Lineage (NCBI taxonomy): Eukaryota > Metazoa > Chordata > Aves > Galliformes > Phasianidae > Tragopan > Tragopan temminckii. Next base: position 3,031,128 of record JAOWBP010004587.1, read on the forward strand.
GAGCTCTAAGATTTCATTAAGCCACAAAATGAGGTCTTACTGCTTTGACTGAAGTGCCACCAAGAAATTCCAGTCACAGGTCGCTGACCCGTAAATGAAAGGTCCCACACAAACATGAACAAAAAATAAAGAAAAAATCTCTCAAAGAAACAAAATGAAAGGCAGCTCAGTTTTTATTTTTATCCCAGCCTTTAACAAAGGGCAGGCTGCTCTAACAAGGACCCTCTCCCATCAGGGTTAATGCAACGGTGGTGTTTTGTACCAGAAGTGGCGACTCAAAAATCCTTCACACAATTGCACTTTCCTCTGTTATTTGAGAGGATCTGGCAGATAAATAAAAGGTTCTCTTCCCTGATGAGTTTTTCAAAGCTGTTTAGATACGTGTAAGCACCTGCCAGGCTTGATGGCTTGCAGCAGCTCATTGGCTTTTCACACGCACAAGAACTAAGATCCCTACTTGTATAGCTCAGTGGTGCTCCATCAAAACACACAGTACAAACATCAGGAGCAGGACCGTGCCTCGCTGACCTACTTACTGCTGTCTCAGGGCAAACTGCGTTGCCCTTCGCTGTTCTTCATTCTCTGCACCACCAGGCAACACCTCTTCCCATATTCTCAGGAGGCATGGAAGCAGAGTTGCTCAGTTATCATTTCAAAGTACTGCTATCACACACCCAACCGCTTTTCTTGCGCTGGAGTACAATGAGATCAGTACAAAAGTGCCTTGCTATTCTAAACCACTGTACTAACTTAAATTAACTTAATCTAAACCATGCCTGCTGTAAAATATCTTCCCTTTCTTAGTAATACTAATAAGGAGCCAAACTGCACAGACACTGTGGAGACAGAGCTTTAGATTTAATACAGCACATTTAAATTAAATGGGCCTAACACACTGCTTTCTTTCCCTTTTCAAGTCTCATCTTTCATCTGCAGGTTCCGTGGTTGTTTCAGCCTTGATAGAGTTAGAAACATTGACAGCTCAAATAAATAAATATTTTAAACATGCAAGGCAAGCCTACGTCCCAAGGGAAATATCTGAGCTTTTCCAGTGTTCACATTTGATTATTTACGCAGTTAAGTAAGAAAGGAAATTGCTAACAAATCTTTGCATTGGTTTGGCATCCTGTTCCAACCTGTCTTTTCCTGTTCTATCCCCATAATGGCTAGCTGATTAGGCGTGAGGAAGAATAGCTTTGTCTTACGCACTGCGTACAAGAGGGACTTGAAACCAGTTTCCCAAATTCACAGTTCTGCCAAAGACATCAGGCAAAACCACAGACAAGTCTATTCCTCAGCATGAATCTTTATTTCCCCTCCATAAAAAACGGGAAACAGATCCTTCCTTTCACCTTTGTCAGTACATTTTAAAGGCATGATCTTTGATGCAGTGCCTACTTCACCCTGCAAAACTCTTCTCACAGACATACACACCACCCCGTTGGAAACTTGTTGGTGTTTTGTTTGTTTTTAATCTCCCCATACAGAGATCTGGTTCCTTGGTGCACTGCACACTTGCCCTTTTGACACTGTCAGCAGAACAGGAGATAAAAAAAGGACCCTTCTCATACAGGTTTGATAGGACAAGAGGTAATGACTTTCAGCTGCACTAGGGAAGGTTCAGGTTGTATATTAAGAAAAAATTTCTTCTCGAAAAGGGTGGTGATGCACTGGCACAAACTGTCCAGGGAGGTGGAGGAGTCACCATCCCTGGAGGTGTTCAAGAACCGTGGAAATGTGGCACTGAGGGATGTGGTCAGTGGGCATGGTGGGATGGCCTGGGGTTGGACTGAGTGATCATAGAGGTCTTCTCCTATCTTAATGATTCTAATAAAGCCATGCTACACCATTTACTGTGTTCACACTCTAAAGCAGCATCAGGCCTCATACTTGGACAAATCCCATCCCTTAGAATCAAAAAGCAATGCCGATTATCAGAGACTGTTGTCTGCAGTCTTCCTTCTCACTTCCTGATGGCTGTCTGCCTTACCCCCGTTGACTCTTGGAGGATGAGGGAACAATCCTTTAAGCTAGCTTCTAGCACTGTATTCTTGTCTTTTATACACGCACAAACCTAGCTGAGAGCTATAAAGAAGGCCTGTGAGCCACTGAGACTTACTTTATTAACCCTAGGAAATGTGCAGATCAGCCTAAATGCCTCTGTTAAAATAAAGCACGTGTTGGCTGTGTGCATTGGATCGCTCTATTGCCATTAAATTTGTGTCAGCTCCTTCTCTGTCAAATAACACTTTACCCTTATCGCTAGATTCGCCTAGGAGCCCTGTGTATATTTTGTGCAAAGAAATTTTGCCTCAATCACTTAAAAATTAGTCCTTTCTTCCCCTTGAATACTTATCTGCTCATGTTTATGAATAAGTCACAGCCATGAAGAATTTACTGGCATCAGTGAGTGCCTTCTGCTTATGTTGTTATTCTTTTCAGATCTTAGAATTCTCTCTGTTTGAAACATTTGTTCTGTAGTTTTGCAACTTGCAAGGAAATAAATTAGAGGGAATGTAAGCAGATGAATGTATGCCCATATTAATCCCAGAAACACAATGGCACTTCGGTGCTTCTATCAAGATTGCTTCTAGACATCATCTTGAAAATAGTCCTGGAGCAGCTTATGCTGTTATCGTCCCCTGCTGCTTATTACCACCGAACAGTGAGAAGCTTTCACACTGATAGCAGAAGCAACCTGAAAGTGCTACTTACACAGCTTAATGAGAAGCCAGTTCTCTTTGTTTAACCTATTGCTGAAAAATCTATTTAATTTAAATTCCCCAGCCATGCACTGATGTAGACAACATACTCACACATAGCTCCTGCTCTCAAGTCTACATATTATGGTATCTTTGCAAGGCTGGAGTAGTGACATCTCAAACTTAACTACCATAACCACGACCGCATCCTTCCAGCTTCTTAGCTCATATTTTTCCGCTCAGAACTTCTGCACACACTTTTCAGCTGTGAGGTACTTAGCCTTGCTAACGTGCTTGGACCAGCGTGCACAAAACAATACACACATACAAATTCTTAACGTGGAAGACCCATCTCCAATGCCTGTATGCCAACTCTATCACTTCCAACAGAAACCAACGAGTTTATAGCAACCAATGACTTAGCAACCAGCGTATTTAGAAAAATGATATTTGAGTAAACAAATTCAGACAGGCACGAGGACAATTTTCATCTACTGACTTCAATCATTCAGAATTTAAACCTAGTTAAAAGTAACTGAGATGTCAACCTTGGGTTTGGCTTTTCACTTATCTTGTATTCTGACAGAAACATAAAAATAAAGCCAAGAAAAGAACGAAATCAGCTCAGTAGTTTTAAGAGTTACAATTATTTCTATTTGCCACTTCCATGGTATTTTTGGGCATGTTCCATAATTTTTAATAATGTATATTTTTTGGCTGTACGTATCAGGATGTCAGAAGGTAACAGGCTGAATTTGTTATAATGTAAATCTGACACCTGAATAGGAACACTGAAGGATTCTGCCCTTTAAAATTTCAGGAAAATAGCAGCAAATTAGAACTGACAGGTTGTTACTTTGATCTGACAATCATGACTGTAACTCACATTGAATATTGAATACCGGTTCTCTTTTAGTTCCAAGAAGAGTGGATACACACTACGCAGTTTGTGCATCTCATCATGTAACAACTGACAACACCAATAAGCCTCCTGAAAGTAAAGCTGTTTGCAAGAACTATGTATTATTTTGCTTTATTTTGACACCCACATGCTCAATCAAATATATCTGAAGATATATTAAGAATCACGTGCATGGGCAAAGATGGTAATCTGTCACTCACTGTAAGAACTGTATCTTCCATACAAATATTTCCCTTCCTGGTGCAACAAAAGGAAGTGGGTTGAAGCAAGAAGAATTTTCCATTTGCAGTTTCTGTATTCTGTGTGCTTGATACCAGGTTGTTTTCAGTTGATAAGTGATAACTTCATGCAGTGTTACATTACCAAAGACTGAAATGCCATTTTCTTTTTATTAAACATCCTGAAATCTGCCCTCCTCCTCAGTTGAGTGGAGGGAAAATATTTCTAAAAGAGTTACTATAATGTCAGAGACTACAGCAAGCTCTAGGTTATTGAGTTCCTCACAAGTAGGAACTAGATGAAATTCTGGACATGACATTTTGTGTTTGCAAAGTACATACAACGGCAAAGATTGCTGTTTGTTTTTAAGGAAATTTAAGTCACAACATACAAGTGTGCACACTCAGATTATACATTCCAGCTCTGATATTTATTTGTGCATCATCACACCTTACAGTACAAACTCTTCAAGTTTGTCTGTTGCTTCCATAATGAGCATACTACTGCTTCCTATTCCCTCCAAAGGTTTAATTGATGAACTCAAATAACTGGAAATCCATCAACAAGCCTTCCAACAGTCAACAGCAACACTTCAACTTGCAGAAAGAATGGGTCGCATGCAACAACAGTAGCAGAAATTAACAGGACATCACAAGGCTGATACGCTCAATCCAGTTGCCTCGAAAACCTTGAGCATATTTTAATTCAGTAAAACCTAGAGGCCAACGGGAAAAATAAATCTACCACAGCCATAACCTTTCAACCAAGTCATAGTAAATCCTGTCATTCAATGAAATTTTACTCAGCCAGCCATAAAATGGTTTAACTTTACTTTATCCTCCATCTCAGTGTCACTCTTACCAGCACATTACAATGAACTGCCATAGAGATGATCTGCTACAATTTTATGCTTTCAGCCACCATGCAAACATTCTGTTGGGAGAACTCCCACAACCAGCTTCAGTATCTACACAGAATGTTTTCTCTCTTTAAATCTATGCTGTCATACTTTCACACAGGAAAAGAAAAAGACCAAAAAAAAAAAATCACAAATGTGAAGTTGTACACTTACCGCTTTGACTCATGCTTATAACAGGCTGATGATATTCAGCATATGGACAGATGGCAGAGCAGCTTCTGGGAGTCCAATGGAGTAGGCAATGCCAGGTAGAACCACCAGGGTTCTTTCTAGTTGAAACCTTGGGATACGTCCACAACAATTCTGGAGTTCTCATTCCAGTTGAGGCAGTGATGCTCCTGCCATCATCACCTCTCTATGTGACACAGTAATTCTTACTGTCATCTTCTCACTTCTCATCAAGATAAAGGTAATTTCTCTTGATGAATAGAAGTCCTTATCATTGCATGAAGCAACCTCTAATAGTTTCCCCAAGGTAATAGCACTGTGTGTCTATACCTCCATATATTTCTGGAGAATTGAGAAGCCATAAACATTACAATTACTTTGATGATCTTGCTGTACAGCTCCTGAAAGACAGAGAACAAAGAAGAAATTCAGTATGGTACTTCAACTGGCAGATATTACCATTAAAGTATTCCCACTTGTTTACACAGGGACAATTGTATCAATCAGGAAAGAGCCTTCATTAGTCAAAATCTATTTGTCATCCTGGAGGATAACTTTGTCACGTTCAACTACAGAGCAGAAAGCCTTCGGTGAGAAAATGCTCTAATAAAGTCTGATGCAACTTTTGGATCTTCCAGTGTTTTTTCTCCTCTGCAGAACACTTCCCAAAGAAAAGCCAGCATCCTCCATTTGCAACACATGACAGCCAGCTATCCACACGGCACAGTTTATGTCATTATCTCTTATTTCTCGATGGATTACTTTCTTAAAAGGCACATCAAGAAGTTTTATCAGGTAATGGCAAGAGTAGTGAGATAGTTTCTTGCAGTCCATGAGGCCATTTAAAATAAATCCTTTGGGTTTCAAGCCTTAAAAGCACTGTATCTCCCTCTAGTGCCTGCTCTACTTACTGGATTATGATCTGCTACTGCTGCCAAGTGATCGATCCCCTTTACACCTGATGCTTTGGAAGAGGCAGGATTCAGAACTTGTGGTAGCAAATAACTCAAGAAGATGTGCTCCGTGGGACAGGAGCAGTTAAGTTCTCTGCTGACTACGTAGTCACCAAAAAGTCAATTTCAGAAGCAAAGATCTCAAAACTGAGAGAGAATATCTTCTTGATGTTGTCTGGTACATCCTTACATTCGCTGCATTGCACGGATGCCAATCAGTCCCATCTCCCATGACTGTACCCTTCTTTCACCTTTTCTGTGCTCTCTCCAAATGTAGGGACCATGATGAACAAAGTAAGCTCTCCTCTCTCGACCAAGAGCTGTTCAGTACTTTATCACCTCCCCCGCGGATCAGTGAGAGGTCCTACACCTTATTTACAGCATATTACTCTAAACCTTCCCCGAAGACACAATTAAGCTCCTCACAGGGATTTTTATTGCTCTCAGCACTCTATTTTTGAGTTTTTCAGAAACAATTTATTTTTCACAGCATCTCTAAGAGATAAAAGACATAATGTCCAGATGACTGGCAGCAAACTGAGAGAAAGAGGTCCTCTGTGGTCAAAGGAGACCACTAACTTCAAGTGTTTAATTTCCAGTGCCTGGGATCTGATATAGGCAGTTAACACATGTTCAGATCAGGGTTTTACATTGTTTTCAAGAGCAGCTCTGACTGCTCAGCAGTTCTCTGCTGGAATATGCAAACCAGTAACATTTTTACTGTAATGGTTGCAACATATGAATGAAGTTGCATGCACCAGGAGAGAAGTCTTTTGTAACGTAAGTTCTCCCCCAGCCAGTATGCATGCTTACAAGCACACCAACTCCCCAAAGCAGTTTATTTCAATCAGTATGGGCGTTGCCATAAGATAAAATTTATCCTTATAAAGAGACAGAAGACTAGCTCCATTCCTATAAGCAAAGTAGACCTTATTTTTGAGGTTTTAAATGGTACTAGCCCATGTGATGACATTTAAGGCAATTTTATTTGTGCGCTTGATTATGCTATTTTCCATTCAATCTTTCCATCTCCTGTTTTATATAGAAAATGTAAACATTCTTAAACTACTGCTAATTTGAGTGCGTATTTAAACAATATCCTGCTGAATTGTTTGTTCTCCCAGTGAATATAATGAGCTGAGACCAGCTTGCATCTGCAAATGCAGGTATACAGATAGCAGTGCACCTGAAAGGGAAGGAAAGCACTAAAACTGATCACCAACAGTTGCTAACAGAAATCGAGAGAGGCTGGAGAAACCAAGCAGACATTAGCCAAATTATTTGGTAATCCTACACAATTAGTAAGTCTGCTTAAGAAAATAACTATTTCTGTTTCCAAGGCAGCTAGCAAGGGACACTTCTTTGCCTTCCTATCTTATTCAAGATATCACTGCGCATAGAGATCCAGCTTTTCAGAATGAAGACACAAAGACTTCCAAGACAACAGAATGGCTATTTCCAGCATTCACTCAGTCACAGCAGCTGCCCCTAAAATCCAGAAGCTGTTGTGCATGATGACACATGTGCACAAAGCAGGTATAAGCTCCTTATCTGAACTAAACCAGGCAGAAATATGACTCTATTTTGCAGAAAAGGGGTCAAAAGACTGAATAATTTGCCCTGAATTACAATGGAGTGTGTGGGTGACCGAGGTCAAGTTCCAGACCCTTGTATCAAGCCTTGAACTCTGCTATTCCTGTGTGACTTTCAGTTGAGGAAACCAAGCTGGTAGTATAGGTGTGCAAAGGACTTTGTTATGGTACAACTATCAACACTAAGGAGCAGAAAACACTGGAGAAAAAGTATCATTGAGAAATATTAGCAGAGAGACCTAAACCAGCATGAATTACTACAGCAATTGGGCAGATCAATATAACGAGAAAGGTATTACAACAGAGGTGTGATGATGGAAGGACCAGCACAATTGAAAGGTGCTTTAAAGGAAGGGAAGAAGATTGCTGACCTGTATCAGAAGATACCAGATTCACAGGGGAAAAATCTCACCAAGGAAGGACCTCCAGAAAGAGATCTTTCCCTGTGGCAGTCAGCCCTTAAATGAGGTCTAAGAGGGAGGCAGCCAGGCTCCACCCTTTCTGGTCACACAGATGAATTGCCTTCACCTGTGCTCTCAGGGCTGACTGGGTCCTTTCCCCAGGTGATCAATCAGTGGTTCAGGCCATGACTCAACATTTCCCATACAATTCCTATTGCATGGAGTACATTTTTGTCAGTGGGGAAGAGTTACTTGTGTGCAGCTCACTTTTGGTGCTGTTTAGATTCACCGTTCACGTCCATTTTAATTGCAAAGAACTCACATAAGAGAGAGCAGCAGCCCTGGGTTCCAACTCTAACCAACTTCTGCTGTGGAATCATCTCCCCTCACAGCATTTTCTACAATTGTCTGTGTCCCTTCCTAAATACAGAGTACGTTCAGTTGTGAATGAGCCTCCTCCAATCTAGTGCTCCACTGAGCTATGACCAGAGGCCTAATGCTCTACCTAACCTAACCAGGATTTCAGTTATTTAGAGCTTTTTTGCCTTCCAACTTGCAGGCCCAGATGAATGATACAATACCAAACAGCACCCCACTCACCCAGCATCCTCAGAAATCTGTATCGTCATCACCTTGAAGATGATGACTCTGTCTCATGGACTCTAGCAGCATTCTAATATCCTTTCCCCCACTTCATGAAACACCATGAGAACAGTGTGAAATCTATTGACATGGGAACAAAGTGAAGAAACGAAAGACCACCATTTATCAGCATATTCCATATTTCAATATAAAACTACAAGAAAGCAGTCGGCCAAAAATCATACCCAGATAGCCAACATTCACAAACAAAAGTTAAGATGGTTCCATTCCTCAAGCTTCTGCCTTCTTTGTTTCTGTAAATCACCCACCCAGGAGGAAGAAGCTGGTCTGTGGTCAACCTCTGCTCTCCAAACTTCCTCAGGCCTAAGCTAACAGCACAGTTGGAACTCACAGCTCAGAAATGCTGAGCTCTGCTCATGTTTGTAAAACTGCATTAACATCTCATTCATAGCATTGCAGGAGAGGCATGAAAATGGTATTCAGAGCAGTAATCACACCTGTAGAGCAAGCATTAAAGGAATGCTGGACAAAACCACTCCTCACAGCTAATGCAAGGACAGCTACATTTCTCCCATTATGTTGCATCACATTGGAGCTACGTTAAATTCAAGATATTTTCACATTAGGGGAAGTCTGGCTTGCAGATCAGGGATTTAGTTGCCAATTTTAGTTTGGTACAAAAATGAACAAGCTCTGCTGCAAGAAGTGACCTGAAACTGTGCTCACTAGGAATCATTAATGTGCTCCTGAAACATTTCTTCAAATCTTCATCCTCTTGGGCCTCCAAGACCACGGGCACAGTGGAGAGAGTCTCCATGTCCATGCTGTATTTCCAATCTCCTGCCTCACTCCTCTCTGCCAAAATGAATCAGCCAGCTGAGAAAGCAGCAAAGGACGAGGACAAAAGAGAAGAGCCACATTCCTCCTTGTTACATCCTTCTGGTGGAAGTAATTTGTGCACAGGCAAAGCGGAACAGGTCATAGTAAATCACATCTTAAGTTCGTTTCTCCTGGCCCAGATCTATCGCATTACATTCTGCATCTCAGCATCAAAATCTTAGCAGCAGCACATTGTAACCCAACAGAACTATGAGCTGTGAGTCCTTTTGCTAGCATGGCCTCCTACCTCCACTTCATTTGCACAGTTGCTCACAGCTCTGAGTTCACGTGGTTTGAATAACAGATTTGAGAGCTGCTTGGAGACCAGGTAGGTTTAGCTTCCTCTGTAATGAACACTGCAATCATCCCCTCAGAGCAAAAGTCTGCACTCAAGCTCGTGTGCTGAACAGCTACTGGAATTTCACAGTCCATGCAGATGGGGTTTTCTCACCTGCTTTTCCATCCTATGCAGACCCACACGTGTGCTGTCAAATCAGTACAGCAGTAGCATAACAGAGAAGCTGAAGCACTTCTTCACCCCTAGAAGCAGCTGTAATTCATACTGCTCTGCCAGGAGCTTTGACAGGGAGGGAAGAACGTGGCTCTGAGGGCTCCTCCTGCCCTCTTCACCTGCCATCACCTTCCCCTCTGCCCCAGGTGAGACCAATACCTCTGGGCCTTTACACAGCAGGTGTTGCTTCAGCCAAGTTCACCAAAAGTGAGGATGAAAGCTTAATTCTGCTGTTTCTTCTGCATTCTCTCAGCCCTCAGCTGTTGTTCTCCTCTCCCCAAACCACTCCTACCCAGCTCCCACCACTTTCCTCTTTCAGCAGTTCTGATGATAAAAAACAACTGTTTATACCAAGTTCATCAGCTGAGAGCTTGAAACCATTAACTGTGGAGGTGGGAGGGACTGTGGAATTTGTGAGGCAGATTGTTCAGCTGGCAGCCTGGGGGAAGGGTTGTTTTCTCCATACTCTGCCTCCCCAAACAGCATGGGGATGGCTTGGCTTCTCCTGGAAACTGAACGTAGCACAAAAATGCCTTTTCCACACAATTGTGCACAGGAAAATGTTACACACAAAGGATCCAGGAGTAAGAAAATATTAAAAAAAAACAACCTGAAAGCAGAGTCTGTTGGCTCTGGCCTCAATGGCCAGGCCTGATTGAATTTCCCTCCTGTTTATAGCAACCTTCAAGGACTGGAAGGTTACAGTGAGTTCTTCCTGCAGCCTTCCCTTCTCCAAACTGAACACACCAAGCTTCGTCAGCCTGTCTTCATAGGACAGGTGCTGTGGTCCTCTGAGCATCCTTATAGCCTTCCTCTGGTCACTCTCCAACAGCTCGCCAACTTTCCTTTGTTGGGTAACCCAGGCTAGGATGCAGTACTCCGGATGGATCCCCACAAGGGCAGAGCAGAGGGGGATATTCCCTTCCCTACACTGCTGCCACCCCCCCTGTTGCTGCAGTCCAGGATGCTGTCGACCATCCAGGCCCCAAGAGCACACTGCTGCCTCATGTCCAGCTTTTGTCCACCAGGATCTTCAAATCCTTTTCTGCGGGGCTGCTCTCATTGAATTCTTCCCCATCTGGGATTGCCCTGACCCAAGTGCAACAGCTTGCGCTTGGTTTTGTTGAACCTCATTAGGCTTACATGGGCCCACCTCTTGAGTTTGTCAAGGTCACTTTGGATACCATCCCTTCCTTCTGTTGCACTGACTGCATCACACAACTTGGTGTCATCTGCAAACTTGCTTGTTTTGAGAGACTAGCTGAGACTCTTTGCTATGACCAGCACCTGCCTTGCAGTCAGTAGCTTTGATCTCCACATGCCAAGGCAGGGCATGGAGAATACTCATGAATACACAACAACACTTGTCTTTCTAAATAAAAACAACATCGCAAAATAGCTGAGACACAAGCAAATATCAAAGCACAAATTCAAGAGTCCTAGGGCTCTCAAGGGAGACAACTCAATCTGAAGTGTCCTTTAGGTAGAGCCCAATGTCTTTGATAATTCACCATATTTGATCAAATAAAGCTATTGATCCTTAGCATGAGAGTTCAATACTATCAGTGCTGTAAGAGTAGTACAATAAAACCCTCAGTCTTTTTGATCTCTGTTGAAGCATTTCATCTTGACATTTGTTAAATGTATCAGTAGATTGCTTAAAATGAGAATGGAGTTTTAAAAGCTTACCGGAAAAGCAAAGCTCACATTAAAAATTCAACTTTTACATTTGGTTAAGTTTTACATTCAATGCTTTTCATTAACTGTATTGCCCAGCCAGGTATTATTATCCAATTCCTTTTTAAGCAAGATGGTGAGATCTAAATGGATTTCTAAATATGTATTCTAGGCTTCATTCTTACAACTATTTTTTTTATGACAGTTTATCTGCTTCTGCACCTTCTTCCATACCACCTCCTGACCCCAATCCAGCGACAGAAACAGGGAGTTCCTACCAGAATATCCCAGAGCAGGACAGAAGCCAAATGGCAATGTTAGCAGGCAAATAAAGGGGAGCAAGGAACAAAAAGAACATTTTCCATTATCCAAGCCTCTGTAAGAGTCAGAACAGATTGCCATCTCAGTGATATCAGTGCAAACCAAAAGTAAATAGCAAAAAAACCCAGATACAATTACCATTACTCTGGGCATGACCTTGCGAAATGGGGTGTGCACATATAGCCCTACATAGCACACAGGGCATGCAGGCAACACATTCTGAATCATAAAGGCTTCACCATGTTGTTGGTAAGCTCTAGAACAGGTTGTGCATTGAAGTTACTGCAATCTGCCTCTCCTTGGATGCGACTTTCAAATGAACCCGGCTTTAAATAAGGCTCTGGTTTGAGGAGGAAGTTGTTTCTGCAATTTTCTATCATCTTGTGACTTACAATTCTGAACACACAATGGCCACAGTGAAGAATTAAATCACTGCTAATTTCTCACCCTTTACTTCAGCACCTGTCAAGGAGCCAGAGAAAAAGTCAACTCTCAGATATCTGTCCTGGAGTGGGCTGGACTTGAAATTTGGTAGCCTGAGGTAAAAGGAGAGTTGAAGATAACCTGTATAAGGCCAAGCTGCTAGGAAATACGAAGTCAAGTCTAGCATTTACCATCTCTTCTATAAACCACACAAATAGATCTTCAATTACATAGGCATAGGAGCAGCAGTATGCACTTGGTGTACCTGTCATACTCTTCCTATAAGTTATTCTCTGCTGAAGTGCTCTTAAGTGTTCTGAACCTATTTTGTTATCCACAGATGCATGTGCTTTAACTTCATCCTTCCATGATTCCATCTAGGCACAGATCAACATAAACAGGTCCGAGCATCACACTGAGCTGGTGTTCAGCTCTGCCCTGGAAAATCAAACCTTAAATCTGCCACTGTCTCATGAATCCTAAAGGCTGGGAATATAAAAGCTCAGGGTTAGATTCTCAGCTGGAGTAAATTGATATAGTCCACACAGGTATTAATTTTGTAGTCTTTAAGGTACTGATGCCTCATCTGCATCTTTTGAGAGAACTAAGATTTCAGAAAAATCTTTTTGTTTGAATTTAAATCCAGTCAGAGCCCCGGTGTCTGACATTTTGATCCTGACTGCATTATCAGTGTTGTGTTGTAAAATGGAGACTGAGGAAGCTGAGAAAAGCAGAGTGGAAGTTTTATGGAAGTAAGGAGGAGAACCTGAAAAAGAAATGGAGATGTGGATAAATAGCAGACATTGACGGATATTCTCTTGAGAAATTAATATGATTCTTCCCCCCTCACGCAACCGTAGGTCCCTATCAAAGTACGCTGGAGGTGGAAGAGATTTCACCTGTGGCTTTCTATGATGGAGTGACAGCATCAGTGGACAAAGGGAAGGCAACTGATGTCTATCTGGACTTCTTCAAGGCCTTTGACATAGTCCTGTACCACACCCTAGAGATATGTGTTCAAAGGGTGGAGTATTTGGTGGGTAAAGAACTTGTTGGGTGGTTACAGAGTTGTTGTTGTAGTTGACAATGGCACTATGTCCAGGTGGAGGTAGTCATGAGTGGTATCCCCTAGGAGTCTGTCTTGGGACCAGTACTCTTTAACATCTTCATCAATGACACAGATGATGGGATTGAGTATACCTTCAGCAAGTTTGCAGATGACACAAAATCGAAGCAACAGAAGGAAGGGACGGCATCCAGAGTGACCCTGACAAATTCAAAACATGGGCCCATGTATACCTAATGAGGTTCAACAAAGCCAAGTGCAAAGCACTGGGGCCTCCAACACAGGAAAGTTGCAGAGATGTTGAAGTGGGTTCAGATAAGGCCAAAAGGATGCTCAGAAGGCTGGAGTACCACTCCAACAACAAAAGGAGGGGGGAGCTTGGCATGTTCACAATGGGGAAGAGAATGCTCTGGAGAGACTTCGCTGAGGCCTTTCAGTAATTAAAGGGAGTTACAATCAGGAGGAAAATCAACTTTTTACACAGGTATATAGTGATAGGGCAAAGGAAATGGTTTTAAATCAAAAAAGGGAAGATTAGATTAGATGTCAGGGGAAGTTTTTCACAGAGAGGGATGTGAGGCCCTGGCACTGCTGCCCAGAGAGGCTGTGGGTGTCCCATCCTTGGAGGTGTTCAAGGCCAGGTTGGAAGGGGCTCTGGGCAACCTGATCTGGTGGGTGGCAACCCTGACCAAGGCAGGGGGGTTGGAACGAGATGATCTTTGAAGTCCCTTCCAACCCAAGCCATTCCATGATTGCCATGTCTACTGCCCTGAGTTGCCCCATATACAATATGGGGTAGCAACCAACAGGCTGCTTTGCTCCTGGACACTAATACAGTCTAGTGACCTCTAAAGCTGCTTCCTGTGTTCAAAGCAGCAAGAATGGACTTAGAAGGCTTACATGCATGGCGCTGCTGTCATCCTTGACAGGAGTCACCTTTGGAAGCAAATGGTTTAGAATTACCAGTAGGTCTGTGTGGGTAAGTCTGTGTGATTTCAAACAGATTTTCAAAGCCTGGAGAAACAGTCAAAGCTGTGTGTACATGGCCTTGAACTCCTGATGGTCCCCCACCATTAGGAAATTTTCTGAGGCAAGAGGAAAAAAGTTTGCAAGTAACTTCAACTCAAAGCATTTATTTCCCTTCTTTGTGGTCAAGCATCCAAGAAGCCCTGCTGAAGAGAGATCAGGCTGAGTGATTGAAAACAGAAGCACTCAGGGGAGCAGACAAAAAAAGCAAAAGGAAAGCTCTTTTCTCCTTCCCTTTAAGCTAAGTTTATAACGGTGTTGGAAAGAATAATCAAGATGATTCCTTTAGAGATAAGAGGGCAGGGAACTAGCAGAGAAAGAGGCCAGAGGTGTTTTTTTTTTTTTTTTTCTTTTCGTAATATTAGTATCAAAGAAACAATTGGTGCATTTGCTTCTCAAATGCTGGGGACTGGACTAGAATTTGCTACTAGGCAGAATGTCAAAACAAGGCCTGCAGATAAGCTGCAGAGAAAGAATTCTGCAGTTAATGCAATTTATCTTTACGTAAGAGTCCAGTAAAACTTGACAACAGGATATATAAAATCTATAAAGCATTCCATAAACAGCCCCATTTTCTTCCTGAGATAATTTGGCAAGTCATAGAATCATTAAGGCTGGAAAGACCATCTCGTCCAAACGACAATCCATGCCTGTGACTGCTCTGGACTATGTCACTCAGTATAACATCTACCCTTTTATTGAACACCTCCAGTCCTGTAACAGAGGGCAGTTTTCAGGCTAAAAGTACTCTCCAGGTTCAATCTTGTCCATGGAATATAAGGGCAATGAGCCTGTGGTGGGTAGTGAGGTGTTGCAGGGTCTTCACAGGTTGTGGGGGAATTTGCTAGGCAGAAAAACTGCCCATCTGTGGGGCTTAAAGCAGCACAGTAGGGAAGCAGTGAGACAGTAAATGGTTCCACTGAATGGTTCTCAGATCTGCTGAGAGGCAGCAAGCACACTGCAAAGTGCCCACATCCTATCAGAAGACAGACCTCAGCAAAACACAATAAGGGTGGTGAGGCACCGGAACAGGTTGCCCAGAGATGTGGTTGATGCTTATCCTTGGAAACACTCAAGGTCAGGCTGGACCAGGCTTTGAGCAACCTGATAGAGCTGTAGGTGTCCCTGTTCACTGCAGGGGAGTTGGGCTAAATGACCTTTTAAGGTCCCTTCCATCTCAAATGATTCTGTGATTCAACAAAAACTGGTACCTGGGTACTGGGTAGTCTTTCTCAGTGACTCAAAGCAAGGACAAAGCCTTAGTCCAACAAACAAGGTGAACTCAGGGGTGGCCAGGAAAACACGCATTGCACCAGCTAAAGCATCCAAGTCTTCTTCAAAGAAAGCCCGGAGGGGAGCACATTGCAGTAATATTGCCTGGAGGTAACACAGGCTGCACAGTTGGGAAAAAAAATCACAGGAAGACTAGCTGAAGCAGAATAACAAACCTACAAAAAAAGTATCTGCTTTGCTTTGTTTTACAGTGCTTTTGTGCAATAGAGAAAGCAAGCCTCACTGCAGCCCTAGTTACACTTGGAGCACAGGATCTCTGCTTTGAGATGAAGTGGACATAATGCGAATGTTGAAGGGCCTCACGTATAGCTGGAGCTTTGCTTTGCAGGATTCCATAAGCTCTGCTAGCTGTATTAATATTATAGTATTGCCTAGAGAGGACAACCAAGATTCTTACAGGGGATGCTATAAAAAGAACAATTGAAAAGATTACCTGCATTCCCCAAACTTCAGATAGGTGACAATAGAAAAGGGGAATAAATTTCCCAGAGTGCTTATAAAATGCAGCAGCGAGGCAACGATTACACCCCCAGAAGGGACCCCTGCCCATAGCCTCTTATGTAACACTGCCTTTAACAATTGCTTTTGTGGGAGAATAAGTTGAACCAAACTAAATGTGTTTTTTTTTTTTTTTTTTTCCCCACTGTGCCTTTCAACAGCTTTAACCTCTTCCCATACTTGCCTGGCTAGTTTTGAAAAGCTTAATCAGAGATGATACTTTAAATCTCTCCTTGGTAACGTTACTAATCTGTTTATTATTTTCCTGCAAGAGCACAGCCTCGATATGAAGCCTAACATAACCAAAATGCTTAACTGCATTCTTTCCTTTGGGATAAGGAAACATTTCAGCCTACGTGAAGGCTTGAGTAGTCTTAGAGGAGAACACCTTTATTAGAGAAGACAGAACAGCACATTACAGGAGAAGAAAAGGAATGCCAACTTTAATCAAATGATACCGTTACCATCATCCCTCAAATCCAGATCACATCCTCATGTAACACACAATGGTCTTAAATGTTGGTTTTGACTATGAGTTTCCTATATTCCAGCTATTTAATGAGTCCTCTCCTTGTTTTCCTTCAACAACTAAAGTAAACCAAATGCACTGCAGAATTAATAATTGTAATAGGTTTCTTCACAAGGAAGATAAAGAACAGCTATTATGCTGACTATCAAGGCAGCAAACTCAAGAGCAAAGAGATCAATGTGAGATTCAACCAAGGGCCTGTGCTGAGGCTGGGGAAGGCATCCTAGCTGTCCCACATTCTGTGGGACTGTGTAACTACGGACAGAAAGCAGATGGCATCCCCAGATGGTTGATCACCTCCAGCTGGAGGAGTTGGTCTGAGGATCTGTCTGTCTTTTTGATGACCACAGATGGACCTCAGGGGAATTTTAGTGCTTAAAATGAGAGACAGCAAATCTGTGGCAAGTTATGTACATCTAGTCATGCAGGAAAAACATAGCAGTAGAGAGAATTAAGTCCAGGCATCCCAAATGAGTATCTTAACCACCTGCTTTGACTACCCAGTATAGCTTTATATAGTTTAATGGGTGATGATGTCCTGCCTCAGAGGTGTAAATCTGCAATAACGCCTCTGAAGACAATGGGCTTTGAGTGGAACAAGAATCAGCTGCAGTTGACATAGCTGAAAGTGGACAAATCAAAAAGCAACATTTTGTATTTGGTTATGCTGGCTTAAATCTAACAGCACAAAATGCGTCTATTGTTTGGAGAGGGCTTGAAAGGCATTAAATCATGCTCGAGGAAACTCCTCTGATCCTTGCAGCTAGATGGAATTGCTCAGCTCAAAAGAATGACTGCGTGATATATAGCTGAGAGGCTGCTCTGCCCGTGTCCTTGCTCTTCTGTAAAGCACTGCCACACAATGCTTAGTGCTAAAATACCTGCAAACCACAGGTAGGTCATTGCTGGAATTTCTGAGTAGTAAATGTAAGTGACTAATTCTCAACTGCAATTTTTTTCAAGTGGTACACTGTCAATAGATTTAATACCACTGAGCATCATTGTGCAAACAAACGTATGATCCTTCTCATCTCAAAGTGCTGCTCATTTGTTGGTAGACTCTGGTGCATCTGGACAACTGGGCATTAAAAACAGACTCCTTCTTCTGTTGGTTTAAGTGTAACACTCTCAGTGGAAAGTTATCACTTAGCATTCAAAATAAGTGCTCAGAGTAAAGTTTCTTTACCCAAAGTCTCATGCTTTACATTGCTGAATAACACAAGCCATGGAGCATCATCAGGTCCTACACAGATTTGTAATCTAACATTGATTTTGTTTGAGGAGGTGGGGGAAACACCCCCAAAAGATATTTTAACTCAATATTCTGAAAGTGAATTTCAAACTTAGCAATTAAATATTAAATGCAAGCTAGTCAGACTTCCTTTGGATAGCTTTGAACATGCTTTGATCAAGTAAAACCCAAAAAGCATCAGAAATATTTTTCAGAGCAGTTTGAGAATGTTCATGCCCCCATACCAGGAAATTTTGGAAAACCACCTGAAGCCAATGGTACCCCAATGTCCCCTTCCACCTCCCGACCAACAAGACAACCCAAAAGCAGGTGCTGCAGGCTCTCCAAAAGTTACTGGCTCAATGACCAGCCCAAGGTCAGTGACGGAGTTGGAATCACCTCAAAAAATGACAGCAACAGAATCCAATAACAGAACGCTTCCTTGTTTATCAGGTCCTGCAGCAACATCAGTCCCAACAAAATTATGAGTCTGTTTATTAGCTGATACATTCAGGAGAAAAAATATGACATCCAGCTACTGAGAGAAATGGCATCAGTTATCTTCGCTGTCATCTGTAAACACCAACATGCAGCTGCACATTAGACTAAAATGGAGTGAGGTCAGACCATGGAAAGGTGCTGGCATTTATCACATAGTTCAGTTGTGCTCGGTTATCACTTGCACCTGTTACCAGGATGCTGCTTGGCTTTGTTCTGAAGGCAGAGCTAAGCTTGTCACAACAGACATTGCAAAAAAATCCAACCCTAAAACTAATAGCAACAGCAATAACAACAGAAAACAAAACCATCCCAAACCCAAATCCAAGAACCCCACAGGAATGGTGGTCCTTCCTTCCCTGCCTTCCAGAGATCCTGGTGTCCTGAGTCACCCCTAGGAGACAGATCTCTGCCAAAAAGTCCCTGTGTTTTCGATATTCCTCCTTTCCTTTGTAACAAGGAATGCCCCGAGCTCAGTTCTGCCTTAAAAGCACAGTATACTCCAAGCCACTCTCTTATTTACTTCAAGTATTAAGCGGATTAACAAGCCAAGAGGATATTAACTGTATCTACATACCTGTTATAACTATTAATCTGTATGCCATTGTGCAGTGTAGAACAAGCTGATATTAAATAAAATGAGGAGCTAATCTCCCCAAGGGTACAAACCATTGCAAGTCCCGCTCCCTTTCCTGGAAATATGCCATGCACATAACTAATTTCTTCTTTCAGGTGTCACAGTTATGCCAGGTTCCGCTAGGAAAACTGCTTTGCTTCAATCTATTTCTATATGGCTCGAGGGATGAAGGAAAGCAGGTTCTGATCAGCAGGCTCAGATTAATTGTGCAACAGGCAGCAACGTGCTCCCATAACGGAATGATTCCTTTTCCACGGGCTGGAGGATGCGGAGGAGGTGTGAAAGGACTGGGAAATGAACAAGACTCCTGCTCTCAGGTCTAAAAAATACGAGCTGGGCTCTGGACCTTTGAAGGTATATATCAGAAATAGGCAGGGAATGGCCCTGAACAGATATGAGAGCACCTTAGGGACCACATAAGGCCCACAGAGGCCACTATGCTGACAGAATAGGACGAAAAGATATAGGACATCTAGCATACTATTAAGGAGATGCAGCTATGCTCTTCACCAGCCCTCAGGTACCATCAACATCACTCATTACCAAAGCGACAGGGAAGCTGATGGAGGAGAACAAGGACCTCATTCACACTCGCAAAATCCAGGAATGAGAGCACAATTATACCAAAGTCAATGAAGTTAAGATGGGAACAGATTTGGTCTCACTGAAGCAAGCATTTGGATATATTATGCAGCAACCTTTACAATGTACCATTTGGCCTTGGAGATGACATTGCTATTTCATCAGGTAATTAAAAGACAGAACCAAATACTGCTTTAGCAGACACTAAAAAGATCCCCCCTGTACCTAAATAATACTAATATGTTAGAACTGAAATAACATGAAAGGGGAAGACTAATTTTGACCTTACTTTAGCTAATTGAGAAAACGTTCATCAGACGGTTTTATTAAGCAACCAAAGGTAAAAATTGCAACATCAGCTCTCCCTATATAATGTAATTAAACAATGCACACAATGCCAATGCAGTCTCTGGGGAGAAGAACCAGGGAGGAAAAGGCCATGGATAACAAAGGTTAATCACATTGCCTAATGCACTTAGATGCTCCAGCGGCCAGGACAGTAGCAAAACCAAATAAAATCCCTGACAGCATATAGATGTGGAAGGTCAATGCAGGACACATACGATTAAATAAGTCAAATGCTAACAACTGCTTTGTGGTTTCCATACAGAACCACTGGAAGGCCTTCTAAAAGACATTAATGTCCTTAATGAGATACTGAGACTCCAGGAAGATAATTTAGACAAGCAATTGAGTTTATGGAGCAGAAAGATTGTTTATGATGAACTGCAACCAGGAATAAATCAGGACAAGAAAGTCAAGATTAAGACCAAAAATGAATATTGGTAAAATCAGATTCTTATAAATATGGACTGTTACGATTGTTTCAGTGGCCACTTAGTGACATCTGAAAGCAAAGTGAAGGGGATTGCAGCTGGGGGTGCAATTCTCGGAACTGATCCCTCCCCCCACAGGAAGGAGGGCTGTTATTGACAAAAGCTGTAATTACAAGCAGTAATTTTGGGCCAGGAAGAGCCTTTCTCTAGTCCTCTACATATCAACATTTTCATTCTTCTGAAGACAGGCATCTATACTGGATTACCCTACTTCATCTTTCTCTCAAAAACACTTTGCTGCTAAACCTGAGACATACAGGTCAAATACATCATCCTTCAAGGATTTCAAAGAGGAAGAAAACAGAAGGAAACCTGGGGACTTAAGATGATAAACAAGGTACGTCTTTCCAGCTGGTATCTGAATATTTAGGAACACACTTCCAATCTACTGTATCTACATAGTTATAGGTACATCGATCCATTGACCCAAGTGCTAGTGCAGTTATAAATGATATTTGCACTGTGTAATTCATTAACAAAATGAACAGTTCCTTTGTTAGGCCGCACGATAAGAATTATCTATAGATCTTTAGCTAGAATTCTGTTAGAAGATAGATCCAAGATGACAACAAAATCCTCAGTGCAGGGTCTTGTATCAAGGTTCTACATTCAGACTCACCAGAAACAGACATTTATTTTCCAAATCATTCATAAAAATGTTAGATAAAATGTTATTTATGGTGTTGTAGCCAGCCTTCAGTTTATATCACGGTCCTTTTCTAAAACAGTCTGAATGCATTTCCCAGTTTCATTTCAAATGGTACTTGAGACATTGTTGAAGTGCAGATATTACTACAGTAATTCATAAAGGTTCCCCTGCTCTTACCATGGTTGTCCAATAAAAGCCATCCTTTATTTATTCAAGTGCTGTTTATTGGATCTCTGCCTGACCTGAACAATCATCATCTCAACACAGCTGTGCCCTTCCAATTTTAAGCCCAGGCCTGCTGTACTTACAAGGTGGTAACAATCAGATCCGCTTTCTTCTCTCCTTTCAAAATCCATTCTCGGGGCTGAAAAGAAACAGATACTGCGATAATATGACCTTTAAGAATAAGGACAATGAAGATTAGGATATGGTATAGTTCCGCAAAGATCAAAATGAACGCTCCTCAATATAAAGTGGTATTTTTGAAGATGGCATATTAGTTAACTTATTTCCAATCAACATGCCCACAAACAAATAATAGAATTATGGAGTCATCAAGGTTGGAAAAGACCTCTAGGATCCCCAAGTCCAACCCCAACCCATCCCACCATGCCCACTGGCCATGTCCCTCAGTGCCACATCTCCGTGGTTCTGAAACACCTCCAGGGACAGTGACCCCACCACCTCCTTGGGCAGCCTGCTCCAATTCATCACCATTCTTTCTGAGAAGAAATTTTTCCTAGTATCCAACCTGAATTAATCCCATCCCAAGGAACTTGCTGAATGCTCCCAAAACCCAGCATCACACCTGAAAACAAAGCACAGCTTGCCTTTTCTCCAGCCCAATATACCCGCAATATACTATTCAAGATGGACTCTGTCCTCAGCCTCAGAGAAGTGCTTAAAACTGAACATTTTTAAAACTTTCCAGAGTTTGAAATATACCCCACCAACCCTAATGGGCCCAATTTTCCACTTCTTATAGCCACGTATAGTAAGACATGTGAAAAGTAACATCTAAGTGGCTGAAAAGCTATTACTGTGATTTGGGGGCATTTTACATTCACTTAGCACTAACTCTGCACAGGCTTAAATGTGCAAGGCAGGAAAAAAAGAATCAACCACACTGAAGTCAATATGGTTATTTCTGACTCAGGATTATTGTGATCTGAATAAAACTGCTGTCTCCTTGCTCAGATGGTAGAACTATTCCTAGCTTCCCATCCACCCCCTTCAAAAGCTTGGAGACAGGGAGCTATGGGCAAAACACTATCCAAGAATAAATCCTTATCAGTATTAGGCACGTTTCCTTAGCAACAGGTGGAGGTCTTCATTCAGTGACAAATAATTGCTTTCTTCTCCCCACCGAATTTAATTTGCATCGTTTATATGAGGCAACTGAGATCTTATGAGGAGAGACATCTCTCCCAAGGATAAAACAGAACAAGCCCCCATAACGTACCATGGAGGGATGGCAACCTTCCACTTTCTGTGCTACAGCAAACCCAAGTCTGTAAAACATGAATGAGATCCTGAGACATTTAGCTATTGCTGCCCCAAAGCTAAAAGAAGTCAAGGGTTCTCTGTCACCTACTGTTGCTCAAAAATGAATATATGAGAAGCAAAGAGATGAAAGGAGCTCATCCCAGCCTGGATATTCTGAGCATATATATATATACATTTTTGTGAGATGCAGCATTCTGGAGAGTGGCTGCAATACAAAACGAGGAGTGTGCAGGTGCATACAGGTTCCCCAAATAGAGATGGGATGCATATTACCTAGTAAAGTTATATAGGATTGCAGGAAAAGAGTTACAGCTCTGAATAAAGTTTCAACTTATGACCCTTATTCTTTGCTGCACTTTATGAAGTAATTTATGTGAAAGCAAAAGGAGTGCTAAATGCTACCAAGTCAGCATGGTGGCTTTTTGTTCTAATGGACGAATGTTACCCTGGAGAAGCAAAAGACACAACTCTGGCACGTCTCTGAGGTGCTCTGGACTAACATCACCCTTTTTAAGCAAAGAATGTGAATAAACAGGAAAGAATTTGACTCTTCATTTCTTTGAAAAATGAAGAGCGCGGGAAGCTGTGACATAGCAAGGTGCATAGAAAATTAAGTCCAGAACATGTTTTCTATGGGTTCTGCTTGTCAGAAACATTAAATATCCCCTTGTCCTGTTGGAATGACTCTCATTTCACAGTTATACATGTTCCTGATGTCAAGGACTCCTTCATTAATGATTTCTGTAGGTCTTCAGGACTTTGGAACCCAGCCACTTTCAGCCTGTGATCACACTGAGCTGCACTACAGAAGTAACCAGCCAGATCAGTGTAATTTCAGATAATCTGGTCTAAGTACACCGAAATAAGCAGTTCCACCACGTGTACAGCTGTGCATCTGGTGTTCGTGGAGCAGACTATGTTTACTTTAAAACCAGAGTGACAAAAAATGTTCGCCTTAAGCAGATGATTATTATTAAGTATCTGAAGATATATGGTGCCTTTGAAGCGTTCTGAATGATTCTAATTTAAGAAAAGAATTAGTCACAACAGCTCAGCAGATGTGACATGGTTAGCAGGGGTCATTTCTAAAGGCCATTCCTCATGCATTGATACAGTGATAAATTCAAGACAGACAGTGCAGGGAAAATCTCTAAACTGAACCATCACCACTCTTCCTAAAAGAAAAACTAGCGTGGAAACAACAGTGGCTGCACAGAATAGAAAGATGCTATTGCTGTGTTGTAAATAGGGACATCTGGAAGAACAGCATTTGCTGCTTTATAAGGAGGCTTTCCACCAGCTCTGAAAGATTTCTGAATTGTTTACTCTCACAACATGGTTTCAGGGAGAAAAAAAGTCTCCCTGAAGCCAGAGCAGCAGACAAGGCAACCTGTCTTCCATAAGGGAACACATTGCTGCGCCCAGGAATGCATTCTGACATACACACATCCCCTCCTGATCCTCTCCCTATTGGCAAAACGGAATTGAATGCTATAAAAAGCTGCTGCAAGAACGACCAGCAGCTAAAGCCAGGGCTGTGAGCATACTGAAGAGTATGTTTGTTCAGGGATACAACATCAGGCTCCTCTGCAGTGTTTCCACTTCTGCATCGCAGCTTGGCTTCTTCCGCCATAATGAGGTACAAAAATATTTGAGATTTTGAGTTCCTCAAGCAAACACATTGCAAATGCAATACTTCTACTGCAGCTGGCTGTTCCCAGACACAGAGACCTGAATTACACTTTTTAACTAGGTATATGTGCCATCAAATGGTTTGATTTTTGGTTGGTGCTGTGTGGAGCCAAGAGTTGGAATCAGTGATCCTTATGGGCCCATTCCAACTTTGTATATTCTATGATTCTGTGATGACCTGAATGGGACTTACACAGAGCACCAGCCCAAGTGGAGTCCCCATCCTAAAAGAAATGCATCAGAGCTCTGCAGGAGTCCTTTAGCTGCTGTGATTGCTTATACACAGGAGATGCTCGGAAATAAAGCAACATAAAGCCTTGAGACTGAGGAAAACGCATGCATGGGCACAACTGACAATACCATTTCCCATTCCTTTCGCAGCTTTTTTATATGGTCCATTTTCTCTTCCGTTTTACTGCAGTAAATAGAACTCAGATATACATGCACGGAGAGCTACACTTGCTCTGTACACATCCAAAGGCAATCTATTTTACAATGAGATGCTCCACAGTTGACTCAACTTACACTCCATGTGAGCGGTCATAGGCAATTATTTTGTTTTAACTTCTCTTTCATTGAAGTGCCTTGTGCATCTGCTAGCATTCAAGTTCAAGCAGTGTTTTAAAGTGTTTTCTATTCATGCCCCCCGGTGAGTGCAAGAAGTAGTTGGCTCATTATACTGAGTGCAACATATTGAAGATGTCTGAATAGGTAAAAACTGAGCTTAAATTAAAAATAATAACAATAAAACAACCAAAGAGGCCATCAGATATTGAGAACTCAAGGGAAAAATAAGGTAATAAGACATTGTTGGGGAGAACAGAGAGAATAGTCTAAATACCCTAGAGAAAAACTTCAAAAATGTCTATATCAACACAGTCTAAAAAGAACACTCGCTTATGATTTAAATTCAAACCAGTCTTTTCTCCTTGTTTTTAACACATCTCTTGGCTTCTGGGCAAAGATCTGAAGATGGGGTCCAATGTTTTGGCTAGCCTGCTGTCTGACCCACCTCAGTGGCACCTTCAATTTGCCAGCATGTAAAAGGTGGTCTTGTTGGATCCTCAAGAAGTCCCTTTGCACATAAGAATCTCAGCAAGTTCAAGCCTTCACAAGCACATCAGGATTTGAGAGCAATAAAAGTAATAAATGCTCATTTAAGCCTTGATCCAGCAGCATTTGAATAGAAACCTTGAGAATTACATCCATATCTGCAAGACCAAATAATAACCGTGGGTGTAATTCTGCCTCTATCCCAGTCCCACAGGCATTCAGTGCTCCAGCACAGCTCCAGCAAAGCTGAAAAGTGCATTTACCCCGAGGATTAAATGCTTCCCCAGGGAGCAGTCAGTGCTCCTGCAGGATTGAGCTCTATCAGAAGGAGAGAATGGGATGGTTTATGGGCTCGGATACCCTTCTGCTAATAGCACCATGACTAACGACTATGGGAAACGCCCATAGGATGAACAGCTGTGGAGCTGGCCAAATCTGAGTACTACTCACAGTCCTCCCCAGCTTCAAGGCCTTTTCTTTTTTTCAGATTTGTCTAATTTCAGAGTAATGAATTTTTAAAGCTATCAAACCTCTATTCTGGTGATTGCTGCAGTTTTGAAATATGGGGAAAATGAACGCAAAGTTACAAGAAGAAAACCAAAGTTCAAATAAACGTCTAGTAACTTTTAATATTTGCTGTAATAGGATTTGGTGCAGTAATTTATAATTTTTGTACGAGCAACAGTTAAGATTAATGTTGGTAGTTATTATATGCAATAATTATAGGCTTTTTAGAAGCTGCCTGGCTGGAGGGACACTGCCTGTTTGTACAAAAGATAATTACGGGACAAATTTAATTTTCCCATTCCTCTAGTTAGGCAGCTGCTGCAGATAAACACATACCTCATTTTCAAGTGCTTGTTCCTTATCACTGTCTTTGAAGTGTCACAACCCTTATCGAATGTGCTCTTTCATTTGCTGCCCAACTACAGCAGAGTTTATCTAAGTCCTTACGCAGCTCTGCCATTACTTCGGTATTTCATAGCCTGGTGATTGCTGGCTAGAGAATTTGCTCCCTAAAAGTGGGCTGCTCCTAATCTTTGTTAGAAACCATGGTCCAGATTCATCTTTCCTAACCCTATGCAGGAAATGGCTCTATTTCGAGCCCTGTGCTGCATCCTGCTGCTCGATGGTGACAATCCCAAGAGGGGAAATGCAACCTCTCGTGGGACCCCAATGCGATCCTTCACCCAGGTGGGCATTCCACATCTTTCTCCTCAAAACCAACGCACTCAACTTCACTAACATGTGGAAGACTGTGAGTTGTGTCAACACCAGCAATTTGCTTTGGAGCAGCAGAATGGATTTTGAAGCCATTCCCAATTTCTTTCATTTGCAATATGTTGGTTCAGTCTGCAGAGCACTTTTGGCAGGAGCAAAACAAGCTTCTTCCCATCTGGCTTTGAAAGCCCTGTTCCAAAGACTGCAGCCGTAACGGGGTTGTGACCTCAGAGCTGCACCCTGACACCCCCAGCATGCACCAAACTCTTTTTACTCACTGCAAACCTCAAGTCCTGTTTGTTGTGAGAAGTGCTGCCCCAGAGACCAGAAGAGATGTCACCTGAAGTGACCTTTCCTGCAGTACTTAAGGAGCTACAGTGCCAACTATTCCAATGGATGATCTGCTCCTCCTGGGCTCATGCAGCCTTTAGGACCAAACCACAGTCACCCCAAACGCAATACAAGAAGAAAACGTGCAGTTGTGAGGGTCACCACACCTGAGTAAGCCAGGAACATCCCACTCTTAATTAACTCAAGAGGAACACAGATCACCTGCAGTATTAGGGTCTCTATTTGAGACTTACCCCAAATATGAGGGACTCACACCTGCAAAACACTGCCCATAACCCAGAATTATCTCGAAGGCAAGGAGTTGCTGCACAGTTTACTCAGCCTGTTTAATCATGCAGGACATCTCCTGCATTTTTCCTTACATGACTCCATTCTCTCATCTCAAGCCAAAGAGTTTTGCCATTAATTTCCTGGATTAAAAGCCGGATGAGGCTTTCAGCCCAGACCTCTGCTGGCTGCTACCTGCAAGAAGCGAAGCCTTCAAACATCCCTCTTGCTGCTACACAATTAATTTCTTTTCCCGCAGGCTTTCAGAGTCTATTGAATTTTACTTTTTTTTCGCCTCTGCTGACTCTTCCACCCTTTCCAGAAAGTGTTGCTTAGAAGTTAACAGGCAGAAAGAGAATTAATGAGATGAACACAAAGGGACTCCAAACGCTTTCCTCATTCAGAGCAAACTTCATCCTGTACAGGGTTGCCCATTTCCTGTAGTCAAAATCAATTAATAAAAACACAGGTTTCAAAACCATCCGTTTTCTGCTATCTTCCCTTTTTTGGGGTCAAAATATTTATTCTCTTTTTCTTTTTTTCCCCCTCACTGTCACCCCTAATTCTGCTCTTCCTAACTTGGATCGAGGAGCAGCTCTCTGGGATCCACTAGTGTAAAGCCAGGATGTGCCAATAACTTCTGGTTTCAATCTCAAGACATTTAATCCCATGGTCTAGGTACACCCTCTGCTCTGTAAAACAAGCACAATTTGTCTGTGATTCTTTCTTATCCTTTATCTGCTTTGATTATCGAGTTCCCGTGCCAACAGACATTTCTCACCAACTACCTACAACACCAACGCGTTGAGACGTCGACTTGAAATAAAGGGTTCAAAATTACAATCTGATTAATTCTCAGAATACAAATATAAATAACTCAGAGGACCATTCAGTATAGCGGGTTGCAGAAGAGTTAATTACTGCTTTCTCTCCACGGCTCTCCTTCCCGGAACATCTGTTGCTAGGGAGTGTGTGCAGCCTTGGAACCAGTTTTCCTGTGTGTTCCTGTTTGTTTGCTTTTGCAGACATCTGACAGCAAAGAAGAGCTGTACCACACTCACCCTTCTGAAGAGAGTTTTATGTGCATTTTATCCTTGAATGTATTTTAAACAATATACATTCGGAGCTACGTTCTAAATTTGTCCTTCAAGTTAAGAAATCTGTAATTTGGCTCTTGTTCGGAGAAAGATAAAGAACATTAAAGCAGCTGGCAAGTACAAAAATTCAAGAACAAAACTAGTCTTGATACCAAAAACACATTTCAGTATAATGGACCATATAATTAATCCATGAATGAGATGACAAAGTCCCTAATCATAGAGAGAGTCAGCTGTTCCTTTGTCGATTTGGTTACTAACTCAACTGTTTCATTTAATACTCTGATTTAATGAGGGGTCTCATATCCTAACAAGCTGAACATGAGTGGATTTCTACACCGAATGGAAGAACCTCCGAAGGCTTAGTAGCAAACTGAATCAGTAATTAGTAAAATTAAAAGGTGACAAAGATGTTCGGAGTTCACATGAACTTCACAGTGGGTTTACAACAGAAGCCATTACCTTGGAAGGTTGTTTTACTTTATTTATTGAGAGCGTGAAACTTGTTAAAAACCAATTTCAGCACAGAGAAAGAAAACTCACGTGGCTGTAGGACTGCATGGGGAAAATCCCCTTCCAGTAAATAATTCGTATGAAACATTAACATCTGTAAACACTTTTCAGCAAAGGTCTTGGCGTGCTCTATTTCTAAGCCCATAATAAGTCTTTTGATACAGCTGACTCCCACAGATTAATGACCTGGCATTATTAAAATGTTGTTTAGCATTCCCAATTAAAAGGCCTTTTTGTAATATCAATTTGCATAATTACATTGGATATTACAGGGCCCAATTCCCCTATACCCCAGAGTCTCTTTACATCATCTGGATAGCACTGAGCTTCATACCAAAGCATTACACCTGAATTGCTTTTCATTTAAACCCTAGCCTTTATTTCCCTGCTCTCCTCCTCACTGCCATTCCTGAGTTGGGGGCAGCTTGCGCTGTCTATGATGCAGAAAAGCCAATAATGTACACTCCCATTTGCAAGAAAAATACACCAACAGAATGTGCAGCAGTGCAGAGTGTAAACCTCAATAAGGGATGGACAGCTGTCCCTGTGATGTGTTGTTATTTAGGATGTTCTAAAACATCATTAGTTTAATTGAATATACATTCAAATGGGGTGTTTCAGTGGTTATTCTGAATGTACAGCTAGTTGGAGAAAATTAACACAATCTATTTACTTCAAAAGGCTTTGGAATGAGTAAATCAACATCATTTACAAATTATATTATAGCACTTCTAACAATTTATGTCATTGAATTCACGAGTGCTGTAGGGAGCAGTTTGGTTGCAAATGTTTTGGGAAAGAGCTGGCGTAGGATTTTGGGAGTTGAGAATGCAGCATAAATTCTCACAACAACTTCAGCCAATGGCCTTCCCTTGCTCAAAACACATTGTTACCTAGAGCTTTGTGGGCTTACACTTTAAATAAGGCTCTGTCTTCGGAAAAGAATGCTAAAAAGCCTCATGCACACACTCCTTGCATAAATGTGTATTTGTAATGGTCGCCACTTTTTAGCATATTCTGAATTACCTTGGCGTGAAAGAAGGCACATTCAGAGCTGCTACGTATCAGTGCTCTCCCATTCTGTCAGTGAGACTGCCTGCTTTCATCCCAGCAATGAACCAAGCCACGGAGCCTGGAGCAGAGCTCTGCAAAGCCCCAAGGAATCTCTCCGAGCAGGCAGAATTGTTGCAGAGACAGAGCATGCTGGTACAGAGCTTGGAGAGAGCAAAACACCGCTGCAGCTCCTCCACACCCCTCATCCTTTGGTTAGCTCAAGGCAACTGAAGAGCAAACCCACCTATAAATGCACAAAACATGAAGCTGAAGAACCATCATCCCTGTATATTTGTTAATCTATCTCAGTGCTTGGAATGTGGGACTCACTGCTACCTTATTTTCTGCCCATGGGTGGGATAAACCCAACCTTCCAGTGAACAAGATTCTTAAAAAACACACAGAGCTTCATTACTACAAATGAACAACCACCTTACATCACAGCCACAAGTCATTATTGGCTTTTCTGGTTTCTGATGCATTTCTCCAAAAGCAACCAAGAGAATCCCAACTCACACATTCCGTCCCATCTGAATCATTACAGTATGCTTTGTGGCCATCACTTCTTATCAGAAGCTGCCAGGTTTAGGCACCAAGGCCAGGTTGGGTTGGCATGAATTTCTCATAAGACTTATCCAACACCAGGCAACATGGTAGGGTTTCTAATGTGCACAACCATTGGTCACTCCCAGCACCTGCAGCAAGAGAGCAGAGCTCTATTAGCAAAAAGAGGGCTCTCTTAGGACACCAAAATCCTGTCAGTGCAATGAGGACAAGACTACATCTGCAGCAAATGGCTCTGAAGATTTAGCCTGATGGATATCTTATTTTACATCCTTTAGCATCCCTAATGGTTTGTGAAACAAGAGTAAACAACATAATGGATCAAAGCTGGGATAAGCTACCCTCCAGAGACTTGATTTAGATAATAAGATGAAATACGCTATGACGATTCAAAAAACTGGTACAAAAACAAGATAGTTATTTGCCAAAAAGGGGCTGACAAAGACACAGCAAATACTTCCCCCTCTGGCACCCCACTGTCAATAGTGATCCAATCTCGAGTCTTAATTATCCTCGACTAGCTGCAGGGGGCAACTGAAATCAATGGGATTATTAGTGGCTTCAGAGCATAGCCATACGACTGAGGTGTTTTGTTGGACTGGAACTGTTCACAGAGGTAAACTGCACTGTTTCTGTGCAGTTACACAGAATAAGACAACTAGGAATGTGCTGTACAGTGTCACCAAATCTCTACCTTAAATAAATGTAGAATTTGTTTGTCTTGCAAATGACTTGGCATAACTGAAACTATTTTGAATTCATTGAAGTGGAAGAATGATCCTCCCACCAAAATAATGAGCTATTGAAGCTGCACAAATAGATCTTTGGTTCAAAACAGTTGTAAGCTCCCTATATTGAATTTAAAAAGTTATTAATCTTTTGGTGTTCTTGAGAACATTATGGGAAATGAGGTCTTTTGATCTGTTTTAATGCTGACCTACAGTGGTCATCCACTTACATGGTAGGAAAATGTGTGGTAATTCAGCTTTTTTTTTTTTCCTTTTTTTTTTTTTTTGGTTGTTGCCATAATTTCAGAGAAAGGTTATTTATTATTCCAATGAATTTACTTATTTTCACAGAAAATATAGGTAACATTAATAGATGTTAGATGTGCACTTAATGGTTTGGGAGGAAAATGCTGATACAAAGCCCAGCAGAACCACTGAGAAAATATTTCAGATGACTTTGGACCATGCCCAAACCCAATAAAACTCACTTGAAGAAGACACTTTAAAGAGGAAACAAAACAGGTAACGCCTTTTTAAATAAAAATAAATACAGAAATATCCACCTGTGCATGAACATCCAACCTGAAGGAGCCACTGACGATATTCCATTCATCACTTCCCTTCGGTTCATTAGGAACCACAATAAATCAATGAAACTGCATCCACATTTTATATGCAAAGCTGAAAACTGGGTCTACGGTTTTTTTCTGAGGAATTGAACAGAGTCTTCCCAGTGTCCCAAGTTCATGAAAAATTCCAAATTAATGAAAAATACAAAACTGTAACATCCCCAGTGAAGATCTGCCAGTTGGCATCTGGTGAAGACCCCTTCCCTTGGAATTTGAGGAGTAAGGTCTCTACACAGAAGAGTTAATATAGGGGCCATTAAAAAGTCAGCATGTGCCAACTGTTGCCATGCTGTGGTAGCAGAGATAACCATAATCTGTCTCTGCATTAGCCTAAGAAATGACAGCGACAGTTGTGTGATCTGATGATTTATATTAAACAGTCACTACTGCACCAGCACAAAAAGCAAATTTCTCACTTAGTTTTTCAAGTAATAGGCAAAGAGGGGGCAGGAAAAGGAAACTTTTTTTGTTTAATAGCAGTAAAATGTCATCATATTAATTCTCGCAGGGCTGAGAACACCCTGCAGGCATAACCTTTAGGATTACTTAATTCCTGAAAGCAATAACAACTCTCTGCGTTTGCCAGATAGGCCCTAGAATGAAATCTCCATTTACACATGTAGTATCAAGGTTTGGCTGGCACACCACTCTGCCCCAAACTTCTTCTCCAACATATCCAAGAAGCAAGAGAAATGATTGTGGCAAACTGTACCCCAAAATTGGGCTGGATGAAGGAGTCATGACTTTGCTGCTGCAGGAACGGGGACCACAGAAGTGACGTGCACTGCCCCAAGAGCATCACGGTCCAGTTCTTGCTTTCCAGTGTACATCAGTGTCAGCTATCATCACTCTGATCCCAGCTGATGGAGCCAAGATCCCTGGTTTACCTCTCATGTTCAGGCCAGCTCAACTGGACTCTACACTGTGCATAAGTTGTCAGAATGGCTCGAAAAGCCTATGGCAAGCAGCGGAAAGGATTAACAGAAATTGCTCTCTGAAGTTTGCTTGTTTAATAGTTTGCTCCTCAACAGGCTGCAGGGAGGAAATGAACCAGATGCTCAACTAATGGTAAATTAGATCTCACTTATACAGCCAAACACCTGCGTTATTACACTTTAATATTTCTTCAGGTGGAGTGTGCTGAAAAAGGTCATTACCGACCTGAGCATCACATCCTGTCCATGTATAAATCAACAGCCAAGGTCTCTTTCTGCTGGCATAGGTCTGTGATGGTTAACACCAATTACATACTTAACCTGACAGCAATTAATTAATATGTAGAGAAGCAGCTGAGTCAAGTGACATTCCTACCTTGTAGATCTTCAACAAACACCAAACTAAGCACACTGTATTTTGGGTTTTTCAAACCACAAGTTATTGCAGATGTTGAGCAGGACAGGCAACCACAGTATATGGTGATTTTCCAGTTGGTTTTCAGACCACTGTTAAGGTCTTTTTCTGCATCTCCATCTACAACACAGGTTCATTAGAAACAATATAAAAATGTTCAATTCAAGTTGAGCCAAAGTTATCAAGCCCCCCTCATCCTTCCTGCAATGAAGATATGCTTGTTTCTTTGACCATTACATTTCTTTTATAGCAATTAGTGTAGCCTAGTTTTTGAACAGGTAGAAAAAAGCGCAGGTAAAAATTACTAGAGAGGAAAATGTGTTATAGAACTCTTTCTCAGTATTATATCAACATATCACTATTGTTATTGGTTCAGCTCCACTGAAGGACAGATGTGGACAGGAGAGCAGTGGGAACCACGTCCATCAAGCTGCGCAACTAACAAGCACATTATGCCCATGACACATCTAGTTTAGTGAAAGTTAGAAATGCTGCCACCTGGGATGGTTTTGCTACTGTATCAGCATAGATCAAGGAACAAACTGAATTGACCAGGTAAGGAAAAATCCTGGACAGGGTTCTGGGCAACAGTATTCTCATTTGGAAGCTGAAGATATTTGATCTCAATGAATGGACTGTCAGGTAGGTGGAAGATTGGCTGAAGCACCAGGCTGAGACTTATGCCAGCATGAAAATGCACATTTTCTATAAATCATTTCCGTCCTTCCAAGACAGTAAGAGCTAAGGATTTCATCATTAACCCTTCCCTACACTCTAATTTGCGTCAATAGAGACATTTGAAAACATCCTGTATTGATCCAAAACCAACATGCAACTCATAAAACAGATGAAATCTAGCTCAGGTCACAGAGTCTAACTACATCAGAATTCTCCAGAGGAATCAAGCATTCTATTACTATCCACTCCAAAATGTCATTAGAGCAATCCAGTATGCTTCATAAAAGCACCATGACAACATTCAACAAAGAGTTTGCATACAGTTCTGAAACCTAAAATGTGCACGTGGCCTTGCAGCAATCTTTCCCATTTAATGGGGAGCAGTGGGAATACTGTCCTTTGAGCTAGATCATGGAACGATTCCCTACTCTGCTGCAGAATTAAGTAGAAAAAGAGTAGGGCCCCAAAGAAGATCATTAATAAAAAGCAAAACATGAGCTTAAAATTGGAATGATATTAATCAACTAAAAAACGTGATTCTTTTATATTGGATTTTTCATCTAGATGACACCATCAGTTTTTGTGTGTTCTGAACTGAATAAGATGAAGGAAAGTGATAGTACAGATGTATGCAGAGAACATAGGGGAAGCTGAGCTTCAGCTCAGTTACCACACCACATTTAGGGCCATACCGTATGAACCATCTAACTAGCTGCCCAGCTGATCCAAAAGGATAAAAAAAAAAAAAGAGATTAGACCCATTTTTGCCTTTTTCCTGGCGACACTGAATTACTCCAGGGCATAACAGATGAACAGCTGCTGTTACTGCACAACTCTACGCCATTACAGCACTGCCCCAGAGGGAAGGCGTGATTTATTACTATCACTCACTGGTGTAAGAGGAGTCTAGATTTAACCCTAAGCTAAAATTAAGAAATGGTAGATCTCAGCCAGATCTACCTTCTGCTAAAACAGATATGATCTACAATATAATGCCTATTTTAGAAGAATTTTATGCAGTAGCTCCACATGCACACATCCCCTTCCAGCCTATGAAGCTGTATATTTGCACATTTCCTAATAACACATTGTATTTGCCCAACTCTCACCTGAGTTGTAAGCATGTCAGGCAACCACATGTGGAAGTTTCAATGGGGTTCTGATTTTTGTGAGTTTTTTTTTTTTTTTTTTTTTTTTTAAATTCATTCTGGTAATGCAGTCAATTGATTTACTGCAAACAGACTGCAGTGTTAAGATACCATTTGATTTTCTAATTCCAGAGCTTCTTGCAAAGGAGCTGCTTCCGCAATTTTGTTGATTACTGTTATGAAATAGAAACATTTGATCTATTATAAATACTATACAGAAGACAGGTTTTTCTTTCACGCTATTTTTTTTGCATGCTAAATGACTGATTCAGGGACTTCTTGTGAAGTGGCTGTCTGTCCCATCTTTTTGATTTATTGCTCTTATACGACAAGATTGAAATCTCTGAATGTTTTCATGACTCAAAGATTCTCATTAGGAGTTATCAACAGAAAACTTGAAAAGGTGGGTTATTTTGTACTTGGTGTTTGAAAGACAGATCAGTGTTTAGCAATGACTGTTTTTTTCCAATTCTCTTTGGGGAAATGTGTTTCCTTTATCACAGACAGCGTATCTATATTCATTCATAACTGTTTGGAGAATCAGCATAATATTCCCTTCCCTCCATTATCTTTTCTTAATAACTTTTTTCTGCTTAGTGATTTTTTCTTTTTTCCCTTCTTCGGCAGTACTTTAATATTCTCTTTGGACAGTAAGAAATATTATCCCTGAATAACAAATGTGATTTAGTAACCTTGTGCCTTTATCCTTGACTCAATTATTATTTCTCCTGGATTTTACTCCTACTGCTCTCACCAACCTATGCAGTTTCAGGGGAAAGTTCCACCACTCTTGGGCTGCTGACCTCAGCTCAACTTTTACCAAGTTGAGCTTTCCATGGTACTGAAATAGGGCACAACGGCAGAGCCAAATTTGGACTCCCAACACTTGGCTCTGGTTCTCCATCTTGCACACATCATGGTTTTATATTTTTTGGTATTCAGTATTCTGCACCATAACATCATCCCATTTTGTGGGGCTGGGGGGGAGGGGGGAGGCAGGGGCCTACTGCCCCCTGTCACGGGCATAGATTGATCTAGTTAACTCCACAACAGCACATGACCTTGAGCAAGGTCTGACACCTGTTTCTTATTACCCTGCAATTAACAGTGGCAATACCATCACTTGCTTCCAATTTTAAAGCACTGGGAGATCTGCAGATTGTTTTATATAAATAAGTATGTAAGGGATTTTCTGTTATTAACTATTTTAGTAACTTGAGCTGCAGCAAGGGGAAAATGTGCAGACAGATTCAAAATTTTAAGACCAGAGTGGAATATCATCTCTGAACTCCTGCAGAGCATAAGCCATCAAATTTCCTCCTGTTACTCCTCTCCTGGGAGCCTTTAAGTTACATCCCCTGGATCCTGGCTGGCACACTCCCAGGCTAGCACATCTGAGGAAAAACTTGACTGTATGAATATTTGGGTTCTGCTACGTGGAGCTGATATTTGTACAGTATCTGATGGAGAGCCCTTCCTGGAAAAAAGGATAACACAGTCCTATGATGGAAGCAATAAATATGGTAGACTTTCTATTGTAGAAGTTGGCAGATGTTCTAATACAGAGAACTCAGTTTGAGAAATCAAATAAGAGATCAGCAGAAGAGAGAGTCTTTAACATGGAGATAAGCAGAGGAATGAGTTTGTAGGACTCAAAAGCCCTATGCCTGAGTTCTTGCACAGGATTGGGACCAACTAGGGTACCCCAAGGCATTAAGTTGAGTCTCACTGAACCCACACATCTGTACTTTCACCCACTGCCCTCTATGCCACATTTACTGTCCCTGTGCCATCTCCTGGCACTGCACTTTGGGGACAAGGACACACAGTTCTAATGGGAAAGAGATGGAAGAAGCAGAAGTGCAGCTGCATTGTTTATGATCTTTTTCCACCCCACCTTTTTCACATTTCAAAGTCAACTTCACAGCTTCTTTTGCTATACATGCATGAATTTACCACTAGTCTTTTTACAGCACAGAAAAATGACTATTTCTCATCCAACCACCCAGCGTTAAGGTGGATGATACTGGTCCAGAAGCTCAAATATGCAATCACCAGAAGACGTGTTCAATTTCTATTCAAGCCAGAGATTTCTAGACTGATAACAGGTAAAGCTAATCAAGGACAGGCTAAAAACTGGATGGCAGCCTCCCAGCTTCATACCTTGGGAAGCAGCTTGTCTGTGATTTAACTAATCTACAAAATGGAATCAGTATCCCATTTTCAGCTGGTGCTTTGTCTGGGTTTTCTATTTAGACTGAGGGTCCTTCAAGAAGGAACAGATTCACCTTTCTGTGTACTGTAATGCAAATTTATCAGGTTGCGGTTGCCTTGCTGCCATGGGCTTGGGAGCAGTGAAGTAACACTATGGGAAGTAGTTAAGGGCATGTTTTGGTATGCATGAGCTGCACATCAGCAAGTGTTATCAGCTGCAACTTTGCATCTTTTTTCCATTCACTTCAAGTAACTTCAGCCTCCCACATCCTGAATCTCCCTTGAGATTTAGCCAGAGGTTTAGGGTTCTTTTTAAGATGTTAAAAAAATGTCTGCATTTTTGAAATTACCTTTCACCTATAATGGACACCGTTCTGAATAGGGCAAACAAAAATAAATACATTTTGTGCTCAGATGCTAAAAATAGTGGAGTTTTTTAAGGAATGAAGGATTGGTCCATCTGAACAAACCAACCTCAGTGGTTGGCATGGACCCTTCCTTGAGACCAATAACCTTCTACTGTAAGAGAGTAAGGTGCAGACAAATTACATGACCCTATGATACTTAACTAGCTATACAGAGGAAACTCAATGGAAGAAATATACCAAAGTAAATATATTCAGAAAGGAATGAGATGCACACAGTGTAGCTGTTGAGCCAAGACTATAAGGCATAGCTAAGTGGGGCTAATGAAGAAATTCAATGTGATATGTTTCAAGAATATGTCTAAGAAAAAAAACACAAAACAATAAAGTATGAGAATGTTTGCTGTTCTCATGCTACATCAGATTTGGAAACAGCAGTGGCAAATTATTGGAAGAAAAAAACAAAAAGGAAAATATGGCACTTCCCTGATTCAAGACAAGCTCTAAGCTGAAGGGATCCACTCTGGCTGTCCGATGCTGTCAAGGACTGCAGTCTATGAGAAAATAGCTGGTAGCCAAAACATTACAGCTCCAAGAGCAGATGTCGGAATAGCTAAAGACAAGCTGTAAGACTAAATAGAAGTAATGGCATAGAAGATATTTAAACATCTTCCTTGGATTAAGCACAATGTAATTCCCTACAGCGGGGGATAGTCCTTCTCTATCCAGTGACACATTGTTAAAGGCACCAATTCTCAAAGAGAGAGTGTAATGAAAAGGATAAAAAATTAATGCATTGAATAAGTCAGCAAAGAACAGTCTATGTCTACTTACAATATTAATGATGAAGTCTTCTCCTCATTTAGAGGAGAACTGATGGTACTCTGATCACTTCTCCAGAATATGAGGGAACAAACAATAACATTATAATCTCATTAATCCCAGTATATTTATATTTCCCACTTTTAGTAAAGACCAAGGAGAATATGCTCTCCAACCTAATTACTCTAATTAACTTCTTCTAATAGGCCCGATTAACCTTAAGGAAAAAGGTTAAACATCTCTTCAAACACAAGAGCAGAAGCTATTTTTCTAATATTCTGCAGTGATATGGAAAATGATAGGACAGTTAACTTCCAAGGTTTGGTGAAGGAAGGTTATGTGTAAGAGTCCCCACAGGCCAGAAAGAGGGAAAAAGAGCTGGCATTTGTTAACACCTTCCCATGAAACTTGGGTGTCTGCAACAGAAACTATCCTGAAACAGTTGTTCATGTGTACTATTCCCAGTTAATTCTGGATTTAACAAATCTGCATAATCCCATATCTAATTCAGACCATGCTTTCATTTGAGTTAGTTCATCTGTGTGCATAACTGGAGCCAACCAGATGGCTATACTGCAGACATCAGTTGGGCCCTGGAAAGCATGAAATAGTCCAGCAGGTCGGTGGAGGCATTCCCTGAGCCAAGTATCCTGTGTCTGAAAGACTCCAGTACGTCTTCTGGTACATGACATAAAGGTTTTTTCCCCAAAGGAAAACAAATAGCCAAGCAAAAATAAATGGCACAGCCCAGAAGAAGCCATCAGTCCTGTGCTCAGTAATAAACCAGAACTTTGAGGAGACAGTAATGTAGGAGCCTTCACATCTGCAAGCAGTGAAATCAATATTTAAGAACATGGCTGAGGCCAAGAATATCCTTTACAGTTGTAGCATGGTTTATAGGATGAAAGAAAGCAGACAGAAATTAGAAATATATGATTTGTCTGCTTTAAGAAAAAACTGGTAGATAGGAGCTTTCGAGTAATCTAGCTCCAATACTAATTAACCGACAACACCAGCAACTGAGAACAAGAATAACCCAAACAAAACAAAGATCTTAGCCTGCCTCACTATTAAATAAACACTGTTCTTGTCAGAGCCTGATATGTTTATCAGCTGAAGCCTATGTATCCTTGCTGCTTCCATCAGAAATTGAGTAGATGCTTATGAACACTTACATCTATCTGCGGAGCAACAGGATTGGGAAACCATTTTATGTTTTCAAGCTTCTTTAGTCTTATCTCTTGCCATTTTAATTGCACTTATTATTTACTAAAATCCCCAATTCTAAAGACATGTGATGATGTCAGAAGCACAACATTTTAAAGCCTCCTAGCTATAAGGAATGAAAAGCATAAAAATATTTCCTAAAGGGCTCCACATTTCTTTTTCATGATTTCTGGGGGATGGAAGAAAGGGAAAATGATTTATGATTTTTCAATGCTTAAGTTGTCACAGCTGCTTCACTTCCCTCTGTTATTTGGTAACAAAATAGAGCGATCCATTCTTAACGCATGAGTAGAACACGAATTTCCATGCTCTCCTGTGTAATACAAGGAGACAGGCTCAGTAAAGGAACCAAAACTTCTCCCAAATGCTTAAGGTGTTCTGACCTCATTGTCAGCATTCCTTTTTGTATAAAGGGGAGGACCAAAGGCAGTCTGTGTAACCTGGGCACCATGCTGCCATTATGCCCAACTACCATTATGCCCAATTTTAGTTTCCTCTGCCTATTGTGGCAAAGCAGATCTGCCCTGCATAAAGAACTCTGTTTTTAACATCACATCGGGCAATTGCATTTGGCTTGTGGAGCTAGCTACTGGTAACAGCTTTCTTGCACGTTATTTCCTTACGTCCAAGCTGAAAGCCTAAACAAGGCTCTTTTCAGCGCAGAGCACAAGAAGTGAATTCACCCTTGATAATGTCAGGTCTGAGTAGGGAAAAAGGAGAAACCTCCCCACAAAGAGGGCAAACTCATTGTACACGCTGCCTGCTCCTTTATAACATAACCCAAGCACGGATGAAGAACAGCACTGGACATGGAATACGACAGACACTTCCCAACTGCTATTGTAAGGTCAATGGGGTAGAGCCCTAAGGATTTCCTGCTGAGAAGTCTGTACCAATATAAAACTTAACCAGCAATCAGAAAAGAAATTACATACACACGGTCCCTGTTGAGCTGGTGTAGGAGGTTAGGGCAGGAGAGCATAACAAGGTACCTTGAGGTCAGTTTAAGCCAGACAGCAACCCCTTTCCCAAATGGGGAAATGGACAGTAGCCCCAAAGGGACAGGAACTGCTTTTATAGCTGCTCCAGCAAAGCACACCGTCATCCATCCCTATACCAACTGGACTCGCAGTACTTGCGAGCGAGTGACACCATTTTCCTAGATGGCTTTGTGTGCTTAGGAACACAAAACCTTTGGCAGGAAATCACAAGGAAGTTTCTGTCCTTTTATTTTTTGTAAAATTAACAGCCTAGGCGGCTGCTTGCAAAACCCAATGAGAATGGAAAAACTGTCCAGTTCCAGGCCAAAAAGATATTTCTAGCTATACAGGATCAAAAGTTCTCTTTCTGAGAAATGTTTCTTTTTTGGAAGTACATGATGCTTGTTGCTATTAAAAACCAGATACAAGAGTATGGTCCATTAATGCTGTGGTCTGAGTGCCATAGCAACCCGGCTGGTCCCATCCGTGGAAATTCAGGCACAACACAAATCCAAAGAAAGGATGAAAGAACAGTTTCCAATGCAATTTCACATAGTCTGCAGTATTGGCAATCTGCACAGACATCTTTTGGATCTGTAAGCAAAGAAAATTTGATCTGGGAGTCTTGGAGAGAGCAAGCAAAATTTATGGCATTCTCCAGGTCATTTATTTTTCATAGCATCATTTTTCTGACCATAACTACATTTTAAATGGCAACAGGAGAGAGCCAGAGAGGTTTCTAAATTAAAATGAAAAAGCCCCATGGTTTCTTTCTCCTTCAGTGAATAAACATATTTAAAAGTAGAAGAACTGAACTAGAAAGAAATCACACAGAATTTTTATAAGAACTTATCTGTGGTAGCCTCCAAACAATACGATACCATCTGCACTTCTGATTTCAGAAAGCAGCAATGAGTAATAGCATTTGATTGTCTGTAGGAGTTGGGGTAGGAGGAGGGTTGATCACTACTCCAACCCAACCTCATTGTTTTATGAAGATCAAGGAGAATCATTCTGATCCTGTTTGCACACCAACATAAACTGACTCCTGATGTAAGCAATTTTGGGCTCATGGCTTCTATTCTCTGCTCCACAGGAGAAAGATATTGCTAAGAATTGGTCTAAATCTTCACTGACAACTGAGAGATCTACTACTGCATGTCAGGCATTCCCCACTCTGTCTTGTAGAACCTCTACAATTAATCATCACATACATTACTGATCACAGTTTTGCTAGTAATTTATCTTCAGAAACCTTGACAAAAACCTGGAAGTGAAGCAGCTCTCATTTTCATTCCATTTCCTTCCAGAGCTCCAAGGGTTTCCAGCTCCCCAGCCCTCCTCTATGCATTCAGTCAGCACTGTTTCCATTAATACCAGCTTTTTGTTTAAGAACCTTATCGTTTATGATAACTATCCAGCCCCAGAATTCTTTCTCAATCAGCCAACAGAGCATTCCTATTCTCTGCTGCCTCTCTCCTTTTGTCATGAAGCAGCATCAGTCCCTATGCGAGAACCTGGAGCAGAGCCTACACAGAAAAGCAACAAAGCCACATAATGATGCATCCCATTCTTCTGGGAGCTCATGCAAACCATTCAGATCCGTGCAAAAGGACCAAAAAAAAAAGAAAAAAAAAAGCTAGAAACAGATTGTCTTTGCAGCAAGTGTTGAGACACAGGGAAGGTCTGCTTCCATTCCAGACACAGCAGAGGCAAGGGCATGGTGCACAGGTGGTCCTTGAGGTCCCTTTCAACCCAAGCCATCTTATGGTTCTGTGAAATTCCATTGGTGGCTGAGCCAGTCAAAGCCTCCAACAAGCCTGGGAAACTACATCCAATCCGTCTGGCTAACAGTCAGCAGTGGTGTTCCCCAGGGGTCAGTACTGGGGCCAGCCCTGTTTAATATCTTTATTGATGATCTGGACAAGGAGATTGAGTGCACCTTCAGTAACTTTGCAGATGATACTAAGTTGGGAAGAAGTGTTTATCTGTCTGAGGGTAGGAAGGCCTTACAGAGGGACCTGGACAGGCTGATCAATGGGCTGGGGCCAATGGGATGAGCTTTATCGAGTGCAAAGACCTGAGAAGGGCTTTGAAGCTGTAAAGGGTCTGGAGCACAAGTGTTATGGGGAGCAGCTGAGGGAACTGGGATGGTTGAGTCTGGAGAAGAGGAGGCTCAAGGGAGATGTTACTGCTCTCTACAACTGCCTGAAAGGAGGTTGTGGTGAGGTAAGGTTGGCCTCTTCTCCCAGGTAACAGCAATAGGATGAGAGAAAATGACCATAAGCTGTGCCAGGGGAGGTTCAGGTTGGCTTTTAGGAAAATATCCAGAACGGTGGTCAAACTCTTCTGGTCAGGCAGCCCAGGAAAGCAGTGGAGTCACTGTTCCTGAAAGCGTTCAAGAACCATGGAGATGTGGCACTGTGGGATGTGGTTAGCAGGCATGGTAGGGATGGGTTGGGGTTGTGCTAGATAATCCTAGTAGTCTTTTCCAACCTTAATGATTCTATGATTCTATTTATGGATTTCTCAATGTAAACATAGGAATAGCTAGCTGGGAAGAATGCAACAAATTCTAAAAGTAATAGAGTTAAATTCACCCAGTGGTACAAGAGAGGCAGCTGCCACACTGCCTTTAGGCAAGGAAGCAGTCAGATCTAACTGGACTTTAAGTGGTCAGTGCTGAAATGCAGCACTGCTGCTGATTTAGAAGCATGTTCTCCTACCTACCTAAATGCAGAGTCATTTAACCTCCCTGTATAAATCAGAATTTAGAGAAGGATGGGCACAAGCAAAGCAGCAGCAGTAAATCAAGTGATAGAGTGAAGGAATCCAGGCGGTGCATGGACAAAGGCACTGCATATGCAGCCTCTCCCTGGGAAATTATGATCCCAGATCAGTACGTTGAGTAATAGCTTGCATTTATACACTGCCTTTCATTTTGCAAAAAC
Organism: Tragopan temminckii; assembly: GCA_028571105.1. NCBI lineage: Eukaryota > Metazoa > Chordata > Aves > Galliformes > Phasianidae > Tragopan > Tragopan temminckii. Next base: position 3,074,672 of record JAOWBP010004587.1, read on the forward strand.
ACAGAGTGCTTTGCTGATTATATATAGACAGAGGTCAGTCATCTCCAAGGAAAAACAGCCACTGACGCAGCAGAACATGGCAGCAGCTAGCTGCAAGGCAAGCCAACACTGTCCACAAAGGAAAACAAAGAATAAATTCTCTGAAAAGACATACCTTCATGTTCGGAGATGCAGAGCAAAATCAGCTTGGCAAATATTTAGTGATCACTGCTTTTAAGGAGCAGTTGAGATGGCTTAAGGGATACAGCATGGGTCAGGGAGGAATGCACCCACCTCAGCTTCACACAGCCATCCAAACTCTCTGGGTCAAGAAAATTAAAAGAAAACAAAAATGAATGTATGAAAAAAAGAACAGATTCATGTGATCAAAGTCCCTTTAAACAGTTTGGAGAACCTCAACAGTCAAAGCCTGCAGAAGAGTTCTCAGCTTTGAGCGGCCAGCCCTGGTGTTGGGGCAGCAGATGGAAGGTATCAGCATCACATCTTCAGAGGCACTCCGTATTTCAGAGGCACAGAAGGGGCTAACAGAGCACAGACCACAGGAGATACCACTTTATCAAGCAGTCTAGCTCACTTCCCTTCAGTCGCTGCCACCTGTCATGCTCCTGTGATGCATCCTTTCCTTCCCCAAAACCAATCTCTACAGTAACACATAAAATAAAATAAAATAATCAACTGAAAGAGTATCAAGAAAAAGAAAAAAAAAAAAAAAAAAAAGACTGTTACAAGGTTGACTGGCTCCTGGTATGGTCTGTGGCAGGAGTCATATATTTTGCCTAATTAAGATAAGGCTGTTGCTTCTTTGCAGATTTCACTAATACAGAATTTATTGATGCAGCATTACACAGCATTTTAAAGTGATAAAATACAGCTGACGCAGGAGCCAAAGGCACCCTGAACTGCAGACTGGAGAACACACTAATTGAGACAGATTTCTGGGCTTTGGCTGAGCATGAGTGCTTTCACTGCATCCAGTGTCTGGTCCCAACTCAAGGAAGCAAGTACTTCAAGCGTTGATTGAAAATTCATTCCTGCCTGCTTTAACGTATGCACAAGTGCTTGCACTTAGCCCAGGTGTGCAGTCACATTCCTGCTCATCTCAAGCAGTTCTGCAAACTACAGATTCGAAGCGGGAGCCATAAAAGCACTGAGTGGTGGCACTTCTGGAACCCAGGTCCAACACATGCCTGATGACCTGGACCCTTCCCTTACTACAGATTAGGGAATCTTGCGGTTCTGGTCCCTTCTGGCTCAGGGCAATGAGCCTTTGTAACAGAAGTGACAGCTGGAAACAGCAGTGAGATCTGAATCTTCAGTAGTTTCAGGGCTGTGCATGGCATTAACGCATCATTGGCTCCTTCCAACTGAAGCCATTCTATCATTCTATGATCATGAAGAGGTTTTGCTCCAAAGAACTTGAAATGCAAAGTGCAGTTCCACATACCTTACTGAAATTAGCAGAAAGGGTAACAATTTTCAAACAGAAAGAACCTTTTTTTCCGAGCAAAATCTTAAGTTTCCCAAGTCAGGTTTAATAATGGAAACGATTTGCAAGAAGGCAATGATTGCTCCATAATGACGACTGCATAAGAATCACCTGCAACCAGCAATTGGAAGCTTTGCAGAAGCACATGTTGCATTCAGATGTCAAAGCAATGAGCAGAAGCAGATGCAAACAGGCTTACTAACAGAGTTATTAGAGGACACAACATTTCGAAACACTCCTTCCAATGTTTGCCCCGTTGTGTTGCATCACACTGTTGAAAACACGTCCAGTTAAAGCCTGACGTGCTGAGATACAAGATGCAGCTTAGCAGAACAACATGCTAGCTCATGTTTAATCCAGGCTCCATTTGCCATGGATGCTGATTATCTCTGAGATTTACAAAAACAACTGTGATAAATTACTTGACAAACAAGATTAAAATCCCCTAAGTTCTTCCTTCTTTCCACTCGCTCCCTAGCATTAGAACTGCTACGTCCCATTAATTGAAATTCCTTTTAATTCTTTTAGACTTACAATGTTGAGTATATCTTGTTCCAATTATTTTCCAATAAGAATATTATTCTATAGATGCACACTGCACAATCCCTCAAACTGCTCCTTTCCAAGTTAACAAACTATTTGGCACCCCAGTATCTGCTCTGCACGTTTGCAGCATTAGGAACAGGCTGTAGGTCTACAACCACGCACAAATAAAAGCTTAACAACCTTAAACAGCTCCTGTCAACTTGGCAAGGGAAAAATAAATAAATAAACAAATAAATAAATATGTAAATAAAGCATGTTCCCACTAAGTATTTTAAACAGAATATTCATATTTATATTTAAAATACATCTTGTGTTTCATATTTAACGTGTTTTAACAGCAGTCTGGTGGCTAGAGAACACAGATCCCCATTCTGACACATGCTGTGTGCTACTGTTTCTAAATAAGTGCCTGAATCAAGATGCAAAATGCAACACGAGAAGTGTCAGACTTTTTGGCCCTGTTGAGATAAATGCCCTGCAATGTCCACGCTTCCAGCAGTGCTTTATCTGAGCAGCCCTCCTGTTCCTGCCAACTGGACAGGAAAAGCTTTATCAGCACAGGTTTTCCAAATCTGCCAGCGACCTCTTCGGTTTTGATCATGCTGAAAATATTGCACTGAGCTGCTCCCGTGTTAGCGCTGCTTTAGGTGGAAAATGGACATAATTCCCTATAGTGAGGTTATTACTGCAATTATTTACTGATTAGAAAGGAAAAAAAATGCTAATAAAAGATTTTTTAATGCAAACTATTAAATTAAAAAAAAAAAGAAGCTATACTGTTGACATAGGGTAAAGGAAAAAAATTAGGGCATTCATCAGCCTTGTAAATAAGTTAATAGCTTAGGGAATTTGGGGAACAAGTGAGAAATCAGCTAGGGATTCAAACTCTAATACCATTCTGAATAAATTCATAACCCTAGATATTTTTCATGCAAAACATATCTAACAATGACACGAATAAAGATAATACTGCTGAAGATGCCCAACATACGTGTGTATGCTGTTATTAGGTTAAAGTATGCTATGAATATGATAGAATTTGTTCAATTCCACTCCTGGTCCCTCAAGTCATGGGAGAAAAAAAAGGATATGCACAAATAAAGCAGAAATGTATTCCCAAGTGTGTCCTGTTCCAAAACTGCAAGAATCCAGTCCAAAAAACCCACATGCCATTGAGTCTACAGGAAGACCTTTTAAGATCAGGGCATCTTAGAGCAGTGTTATCACTTTAAGCAGACTTTTCTTGAAAACATTTTTCAGAATTTTGACATTATCCTACACACACCTCAATTTTCATCTTGCTTTTTAGTTGGTCAGGTTTCTGGGTCTGATCACAGTCTATTCTCTGTGATTGGGTTCCTCATCTGTACTTAGAAATTTCAATGGAAATCAAATCAATCATCTCCGCCAAGAGTGAACATCAGCTATTAGGAACAAAAGTTAAGCAGCATAATCAAGATATTCTTGTTCACCTGACACTTTGCAACTAGTGTATTGCAATCTAAACAAAGGAAAATGTACCCTGTCATCAGGTATTTAACACTGAGAGAGACGAGTCATGGGATGAGTTGAAGTTTTGCTATTACGAAATGTAGTTTATGATTAAAACTGTCTAAAAATGGTTCTGAGGCTGGGAGAGAGAGGCAAAGTTTAACATATCCTCATCTGAGCCTTCTGGAACCTATAGGAATACTAATCCACTGGTGTACCTGCAGTTTATTCATAGAATCATAGAATGGCTTGGGTTGGAAGGGACCCCAAGGATCATCAAGTTCCAACCCCCCTGCCACATATTCCTTGTACAGCAGCTAACATAACAGGTGCCTATTTTTGGTAGCTGCAATAAAAGCAGTGAACTACAGCAGCTTGAAGGTTCAGCATTTACTGAACCACTGCCATATGTCTGAAAATACCCTGGAGGTCTCCCAGACAATTTCCACACACTCATGACCCAGCTCAGCCGCATCAAACAGCATCGCTGGAGGCCACAGTGTGCTCTGACCCAAGAGAAAATGATATTGTGGCCAAAACTGTGGTTTTATTCAAGAGAAATAGGCCTGGCATGAGTTTGAAGGCAAGGAAATGCAAAAGAAGGAAAAAAGTGAAAAATGAGTTATATGAATCTAAGGACAAGACAAAAGTTTTTATTATATATAATTCATACTGTGTTTCTAACAGTATTTTAGCCACCAACATCTTGTTGGATAGTATCATATTGCACATGAGGACTTCTGGATTGTCACAGTGGGGTATGAAGAACTGCAAAACAATCTGCCAATGGGAGGAGTCATCACACAAACACCAAATTCAAAAAGGGAAGAAGAAAACCCTTACCCAAGGATTAACAAATACATACCTCAGCTGCTCACGGAATCTCCCTTTGTGCCATTTCCTCCTGGCCTTGTACACCAGCCCATAAGACCTTCCACACCATTAATAATTGTGCACCCTTTCTACGTCTTCAGCTGTTGCTTTGTGTAGGTTCATTGGGCCCTCAAATGTGAAAGGAATGTCGAGATCATACGTAATAATGTTAATATGTAATATTAATGTGGCACTGTGCCCTCTCCCCATCCCATTACACTAGGTTTTCTGAGGATTACTCCACAGCACGTCTCCAATTGCTGGATCAAAGCCACGTAACAGATGATGGAGGTGCCTGCAGCACTCAGGAAAAAGAAAAGAGAAAGCTCTAGGTTAAGGAAACAGGAGATAAAGGGACACAACAGGACCCCAGACTGCAGCACATGGTTGGAGGTGTTACTGTCACAGGCTGGGGAGGGATCCCCAGGTTCATCTGCACACATTTGCAGACAGTTCTGCCTTCTTCAGGAATTTATTTTTACCCATTGCTGCCCCTCTAATGGACTAGATCCTGGGCAGATGGGGAGCAGCACTGCTCTGCTGACGTCAATGCTCACAGCTTGTTGAGAGATACAGTGACAGGGGTTTACCCTCAGCCCATCTCCTCCCCTTGTTTGCATTTAGTCACACTGAGAACAGAGCTCAGGGCTGTGCCATGGAAACACTTCAACAAAACAGCCTTAAGCAAAAAGCCTCGGCTACACCCCAAAGAGCAGGGCACTGTCTAAAGGTGGGAGGCAGGGATCTGCAGACCTGGTGAATGCTGTGCTAACACAGGGCTGGGTGCCCTAGCAGATGTCTGCAAGGGGCTAAAAGCTTGCCCTGTAGGAGCCCTATCATATATGTCCATACGTACATATATTACGACTCCAAAGAGACAGTCAAAACGCACCAAAAATTATCAGTAAGCAACGTAATTTAAAAAACAGACCAAAAAAAAAACACACACAAAAAAAACACAAAACAAAAAAGTCATATAACTAGTAACATTTGAGTGCTTTTCACTTGACTTCTAGTTAGTAATGCAATACACTTAGTGGTTACACGCCCGTAAGAGCTATACACATCAGTTTTAAGTAGCAAGATGAGCTCTCTGTACATTTTTGAGGCTCTTGAAGACTGATCTGCAAGAAGAGACCAAGGACAGGCGGGGGGGGGGCTGCCAATAAGCTTAGTATGGGTGAAAAATGGTGCAATTGAAGATCACAGAATCATTAAGGTTGGAAGAGACTTCCAAGATCACCAAGTCTACCCATCCCCACCGTGCCCACAGACCACGTCCCTTAATGCCACATCCCCACAGTTCTTGGATGCCTATAGGGATAGTGACTCACGACTTACCTGGGCAGTCTACACCAACAAATTACCATTCTTTCAGAGAATAATTTCTTCCTAGTGTCCAACCTGGACCTTCCCTGGCGCAACTTAAGGCCATTACCTCTTGTCCTAGATGATGTACCCAGGCTCATGTGTCCCATGCTTTCTAGTCTAATCTCAGTTTTGAAGTCACTTTTCAATCAATGGACCTAGAACATTGAAAACTGGTGAAAAGATTTAACAAGGCATCAGCTGCAGTTACTGCCACTGCTGACGTTTTCAGAACACATCATTTCTGAATGAACACCAATAATACATCTATGAGATTTCCGTGAATTATCACGATTCCAGGAGGTGAATCCATTGCCATGCAATAAAGAATATTTAACAGCCTGGAGAATTGGTGGTAACCAGCATGAAAATCATTCAGTTTCATTTTGGAGCAAAAAGCCCTATCTGTAAAAGCTTGTGGTATTAACAATATATGTTTAACTACCGTAGTGCAACCATCAAGGTGTCACTTAAAGAATGAGTAATGGGCAGGGAAGGATAATAAATGATTCCCAACAAGACCCTGACCCTCTCCTTTCCAGCCATTAGCAAGTTTCTGAAGCATTCAGAGCAGTTTCATTTGTTCTCAATCACCAGGAGTTTTAACTGTGGAATTTCAATGGTTCTCTATTGGACAGATCTAATTTTAGGAGCCATTCAGGTGACATCCCTCTGAGCTACAGCGCATCGGGGCAGCACTCCACAGCATCCACAGCTCTGTTTGCTCCAGTAGAGCAGAGCAGACAAATACGACTTATCAGAAGTAGTACATGATCTAGGGATAGAGCTGAGCAGCAGCGAGCAAAGGCCGAGACATTAAAAAATCCCCCCAAATTCTAGCACTTGAGTTTGCAGCAAGAAATCTCAGTAGAGGCAGGCTGCGTTCCTGTGATACTGAGTCCTTCTAGCCTCCAATGACTCCACATAAATGTGAAATCTTTATTTCTAAAAGATCCATGAGATGTGGGGCTGTCTAAGGATGAAAACATCTGTGAGCCAGCAGTCATCTCGGGTCACAGTCCAAGCCAGAATTCAGTTTACAGAAGCCATGTGGATGCAAGACACCAATAAAGAACAATTAATAAAGTTGGCAGAGTTCAAAGTGTGCAAACCTTGCACTAAGCACATGAGCCTGCCTTCTTTGTCAGAATCTGTTGCAAACTCCTGGCAGAAAGGATAAAAAGACTCTTTGAAGTGCTGACGCTGCTGTATGCAGACATCTTCCATTTAAGAGATCTGTCTTGTTCCAAAACATTTTATCTTAGCCACAGCAGCAAATTACTGCAGATGTTGAAGCTGTCAAAAAACAACAAACAGAAGCCAAGGAACAAGTTGATCAGTAATTGCATGCATGCTCAGCTGAAGCCTGAGGTCTTGCACCACCCCACTCCCCTGCAAGCATCGTTCAGGATCCACACAGCCCAGCAGGATAATTACACTTTGCAAGCTTTAAGGCATTGCAAAGCTGCTCTGACATCACAGTTTCATACAGATGTCAGAGCAGCATACCATCACCTACCTTGCTCTCAGCTTCCTGCTGCTGTGTTTTACACACTGAACATACTTTAAGCATCCGCAGCAAATACATCAAGGAACTCGCTGTCTGCACAGCGTTGCTGATTTATTCCCTCACCTGCTCCTACTTCTGCTCTCCTTATTGCAAAGCAGGGTGAGTGCATCCAAACTGGGCAACTATTTCATGCAAGCTACTCGAGAAGATTCAATGGGAGCTCTTGGCTAGGCTTCCATTTTGGCAACAGAAATTCAACCCTTTCTACAAGAGTGGCCCGGGTTCTGTCCAAGACTCGAAGCTTCCTGGTAGATTTTACTCCCTCTACATGCTGAGAGAAAGAGGTTTATGCAAGAACTTTGCTCTAAGAGGAATTTAAAGCTGTATTCATAGCCCCGATAATGCTATCACATTCTGATCTGCACACAGCAGACGAGTTGCTTTTGCTATGGCTGAATATGGGAGCACAATACATACATAATTCTCTGATAAGAAGTAAATCAAATGCTTGGAGAAGTGTACAGCATGCCAGCTCCAGATGTTAAGAAAGAGAATGCGCAGCAGGAGTTACACAAGGGGCCAACAAATCTCTCTGTGCTGATAGAGACCTGGAGCTGTTCGCTAAAGCCAGGATTCCTGGTAGGAACTGTGGATGGTGGGAGCAGAAGAAGGTGAGGAAGGAGCAAAGAGGGCAGCAGTGCTGCTTCCTTTCCCTTCTGCAGGTTTCTGCTTCTGCTACACCATCACAGCATCAAGGACTGCGGGCCCCGGATGGAATTCAGACCTGACCAAAGTGTTTCCCATATAAAAATTCAGTAAGAGAGCTTCAGACTGTTTAGCATGAACAAAGCATAAGCGCTTATAGATGCTGTAGTGCTTGGCTATGGACGTGAACTCCATATACAACAGCTCTTTCCTGCTGCAGTCTTTAATCTTATTAGACTTGACTGCAGATACTTAGTTGGCCCTTGTCATTATGCATATTATTATAAATCGCTTTCTTATTAGAGAGGAAAAAACTTCTTTCCATTCCCAAGGCAGCCAAAACATGGCATGCTTGCTGGCAGTGCCCACCTGAGTGAGTCAACCTGCTCAGCAGCATCCCTTCCTCCCATGCTTGAGACTTGTAGGCAAATACAATGAAGAGCAAGAGATGATGGCCTCAAGTTGTACCAGGGGAGGTTCAGATTGGATATCAGGAAAAATTTCTTCTCAGAAAGCGGTCATTGGCAGAGGATGCTCAGGGAGTCATTGTTCCTGGAGTTGTTGAAGAAATGTGGAGATGTGGCACTGAGGGGATGGTTTGGGATTGGACTTGGGGATCTTAGACATCTTTTCTGACCTTAAAGATTCTATTGTTCCACGCTGTGAAGGAGCAGCATAGGAGTAAAAAATAACATCAACTGTTTTAAATAGCAGCCGATTATGACATCCCCAGAATATCTACTAGAACGTGATGGTAATAAATCAATTTACAAAGTGGATGCACTTCTAGGAGGTGCACGGTGGTGCGTTCAAATGACCAACACACAAAGGCTGGGGTTTACAAAAGAGCTAAAATATGTAATACCTCTCCTTTCTGCCTCAGAAAAAGCTAGGAACTAAAAATAAGGAGCATTGGTTGAGACAGAACAACATTCCTAGCCCGTTGGAGATAAACAGAGCATTGGATGAGGGCAACCTTGCAGAAATGTACAACACCAAAAATTAGTTTGGGGAGCAAGGATGTATTTTGTCCCCAAAAGAGTTCACAATGCTTATCACGTGGGGTATGTTTGGTGTTCTGATCTCAGTTAAACGCAGTTTTTGATAGGTGAACATGAGAAGAGTCCACGTTCTGTGGTTTAGCTTATCTCACAGCGAGAGCCCCAGACTGCAGGGGAACCTCTCTACCTGGCTAACTGTGCTGCCAGTACTGCTGGTGGAACCAAAGCAGTACAAATGAGGCAGTGTTTTCCCATCTGAGTCGACACTGTCCACAGGGACCACAGCAGTCACCTACTTAACACTCCATCACTGGAAACCACTAAGCACTAAAGGAATTATTAGGCAAATACCTATTCAATTAGTCAACAAACCAACACTGATTTCAGGGGAAAAACGATCAATCCTGAGTCTCACCTATTTGCGGGTTCAATGGTGACAGCTAAGCTCATAGCTGTTGAAACAAGGGACGTTTAACAAGGCACTATTCTGGATTTTAATTATTTTTGGTCATCTTAATCCATACACTTCTGAGAATTTTGGGAGTTTGATAGATTGCAATGGATCTCCATCTGCTATAACAAAACGCTTTTTATTGCATTAGCGGTGAAAAGATGTTTGCAGTGTAACACTGTACAATTTTCCCTGTATGATTTTCCCTCCTTATCATCATTCTCTGAGCAGTGTTTTGAAGCGAGAAGATACGCTGCACAAAATCTCCCTGAATATGAAATTTTCTGAGTAATTCTGTCACAAGTCTCCCAGGACATCCTAGTCAAGGATGAACAATTCAGAAAGAGCCCTGCAGAGCTGGAGAGAAATTAATCATGCATTTTTAAGTGTTTTGAACCTTCTTATAGGATTTAATGAAGAATTCTGTCGAGCTTTTAAAATGTATAGGGGAAAAAAGCCTCACCTAGTCTATAAATCAAGTTCTTGGTACATATTAAGTTGATTAACACAAGAGAGAAGATCTTGTCCTACCTAAAGGTGATTCTGAGGGAACCTCAGACTTCTTTCTGGACGTTGTGATTTTTTATTGCCTACCTGACTGCATCCATTTCCACAGAAGTCACACAGCAAAGGTGTCATTAACTCTGGCCCAAATCACTTCCAAATACTCATTCAATTTTTAATGTTCCAAGAGCGGAAGTCATCTGCCGGCTACTACAGAAGCCAGGCATTTTTAGCATCATTAAAAAATAAATGGTTTTCCTACATAAAGCAGTGAGGAGCTTGCTTCTGAAATAAACCCTCTCGTTTTCTTTCATTTAACACACAGAATTGAAAGCAGGTATCAAACGCCTTCATACCTTCTCCAGCAAGTGCAGCGGGTGCAGACTGTTAAGGACTCCATCAAGTGGTTCAGAAATAGCCTTCACTGAGATGAATGTGACTTGCTTTAAAATACTCTTGGTACCACCACACGACACTTAGTAAGCTACAGCAAACATCACTGCTTTAGGGTATCGTTTTGGTATAAGGGTTTAGCCGAAGTCACAAAAGAAGTGGGCATTCATAGGGATAATACAACTGCCCAGAACTGTCACACATTAAAATAATAATTAAAAAAAACCAACCTAACAAGACTTTCAGAAATCATAAACGCCTTCATGCTTCACAGCATAACCCAGCCTCTAATTAATTGATGCCAAGAAGAAATTGTCCCTGGAGGGCATGTTATTCTGGCTGCGTAACGGGGGTTATTTTTGCTGGCACTGACTGCTGTCAAAAAGAGGATGTTGCAACAACATCTATGACTCAGGGCAGTGCTCCATGTATTCAGGAAGATGACAGTAAAGAGAACTGCTACCAGCAGCCCAGGTGAAAATTCTGGATGTTGAATCACGATCTTAATTTTTTTTAATAGCATGCAAAGACTATGTCAGTAGCACTTTTCATTATCCACTTCAGCAGTCCAGAACTACTTGGTAATTATGCCCATCCACTCTCCTTTGACAGAGCTAACTAACAGAACAAGAGCTTCTGATAATACACAAGCTTCTTGTAAAGAATTCATGTAAGAAGGCAATAATCTAAATAGCAAAGCCGATGAGTTTGCACAGTGCCTTGCTCTAGGGAATATGCATTTTCTCCAGTCTGGAGGTAGGATTGCTTTCTTGGGGAGCAAATAGAGAAGGATTGGGGCGTAGGTTCTGTAAAAGCTATTAAAGGACAGATTCTACAGCCCTGCTCTTGCCAAACAAGTAAACAGAAGTGAAGAAGCATCCTCAGATCAATTATTTGTTCCTTGTCAATCCCAAGCAAGATCTCCAAAGAGCAGAAAAAAAATTCTGTTGCTCCCATGGATACCGTACTAACAGACATAGCAATCACATTTCATCACGAAAAGCCAGGAGCGTTCCCTGAACGTACAACCAGGTATAAATAAAAAGCTCTGACAGTGAGGCCTGATTAAACTTCAGCTAAACAAAATCCTTCCCACTCTAGCAGCTATTGGATGTGGTCTATAATAGCAGTTCCACTGTCTTTTCACTCCATGCTAAAGTTCAGTTTAGAGCAAAGGAGGAAAGGCCTTCCAGTGCCTCAGCCACAGCACAGCCCTAACTGCATGACCTACATGCAGTTATGTATTTAAAGCTCATTTGCTTACAAAGTCTACAGCACAACATGCTAATGATGTGTCTGATTGAGAGGTTGATACAGGGCTGCCCTTGCCCTGCGTGTCCTGCACCAAGGCAAGGTTCCTGCCCTCCCAGCTCTAGTCCTTCCAGCAACCCAATTTGTGCTTACAAAGCCCTTTGCCCTTTCACTGTAGCACAACTCCCAGACTGCAGACTCAATGAGATCTCCAACGATGTGGAAATGGATCACTGAATTACCTGAAAGTAGCAAACATGTCCCTGTTCTCCCAACCAAACCCACATTTATTTTCAATATCCCCTTATTCCTTACGCAAACAACTGGATTTCAAATCAGTCAACCCTGCATCAATCTCACTGATAGTAGCTCAAAAACTTATTTGCTCACCTTTTTCCAACCCATTAATACAGAAAAGATATTACCAGATGCAATTAAAAACATGTCCAGATAATCTTAAGAGAAAGTCCACAAAGTCTCAAATACAGTATTCCCCATTGGCAATAAAATGAATTTAAAATATAAAAAAGACTCTTAAAGCCTTCATTTGTTTCATCATAATCTAAGGCACTCCTTTAGGATTAGCAAAAAATCTATACCGGTTTTAAACCATCTGCTGAATTTCTAAGGGACAGCTTCAATAAATTAATTGAACTTATCAGCTCAGAGATCATCTCCAGAGTAGCATGAAAGACAAGAGTTACAGCCAGACAAACTGATGCAGCAATCAATTTCACTCCTTGTAAGCTATCTGAAGATTAAGATTCTCAGCTAGATCAAATATGCTAGATTAATAATAATGCCATATTTTAGGCTTTTGCAACCTATAGTCACAGACCAATCTTCTCAATGCTGCAGATAAAGCTGCCTCATTAGACAGTTCTCCATGCAGAGGCTTATGGTATTTCAATTTGTCATCTTCCTCATACCTTTAAGTCAAAAAAGAGATACACCTTATTATAAAAAGGTGGAGGAAAAAAAAGGTATCTCAGCTATTCACCATGACACTTGAAAGGATTTTTCCATATAGAATTTAAAGAGAACAAAGGATTTTAAGAACCAGCAATTGAGTAAAGTGAGCTTCTTGAAACCATTTCTTTAAGGGCTAAATTTCAATTTTCAATTTTTATACTGAAATGCTTCAGAAAACTTATTTCCTAACCTGTTCACCTGCAAAGAAATAAAAAAACTGCTTTACTCAAAGAACAACTTTTTGGGTCATCTACATTTTGTCATCATCTCTAACAGCAATCCTCCAGTGTTCCACTATATTACACAGCCTGGTTAAAAGTGGTCTGTCAGACCCTACATCATGGCAAAAGACATTTTGTTTCATTAAGAAACAGTACTTTTCAGAGAGCAGGGGGCACATAACCTGATGGGTGTTGTCTGTCTGTCTGTCTGTCCATCCTAGGGAAGCGGCCCCAAGACCCCACCCTTGAGTCGTCCAAAGTAGCATCTCTCACAAGACTGGCTAATGGAAATGTGGGCAGGGAATTCTTGCTGTCCACAGTAGCAGAGTTTGCTGCTCTGGGAGATAGAAGTGGCGAAATAGAGGAAATAATTAATGTTCCCAAAAGCACACAGCAGAACTGGGAGTAGAAATGGGGAGAGAGAATTAAAATCCAAGAGCGGCTTGGATCACTTTCAGAGATGCCCCTAGAGACCTTCCATCAGGTGTGAGCATCCTGCTCATCAGCTGCCTTATTGCAATTGTCATTTACCTCCGGGGATGCAGGCTTCACTTAAAACTATATCCAAGTTAGTCATCCAAGTATTTATATCCCCCTTGTACTTTTTATTCCATTAGGAGAGTTATAAAGAAATAAATTAGAATCACAACACATCTACAGCTTGTTCTGAAAGAGACTGCTAGCACTTGACTCACCAACTTAGATGTCAATTTAGCACTCTTAGCTGGATTTAAATTGAGTCAAGACCAGTGTGCTGAAAACAGAATCTGCACCTGCCCCCCACAACACTTTAAATAATTAGAATCAAACATAAAAGTCAAACATTACTACAATTTGGGAACATCCAGGAACTCAAAGCGTGGCAGGTTTGTTCCCCTGCCTCATTCACCAAATATGAATGTTGCCCAAACAACTGAGCAGGGAACAAGAAGATTTAGTGCTGTGAATCTCAACTACTGGCACACATCCTCACTGTGGTTCTCTAGGAAAAGGCAGGACCAAAGGCATTCCCCGTTCCCACCTTGGGATATCCTGCACCTTCCACCACCAGCACTTAATCCTGCACATTATTTTCAGGGCAGATAAGAGTCTTTTACCTGTAGCATCTAGCTTGATTTTCTGTGCAGGGATCTTGTGTTGCTCCTAAGGGCAGTGACTTGAGACCCACCTCTTCTGATACCAACACGACCACTGGTACAGGTTGTCTATTTAATTTAGGCAGTAATATCTGTTCTCTGAAATTACGGGCGCCTGAAATTCAGGTAAGCATAACAGTAGCAGCAAGATTTTCAAAAGCTGATAAAAATTAAAAATTACTCTTTTTTTTTTTATTAATATAAAATAGTAGGATAGTAGAAGCTTTAAATAAACTTATTTTTCAAGTATATCCACCTATACCCCACCAGACTCTTGCCCTAATTCTGACGCACTGTAATTTCAGAAAGATGGTCTGGATGGTAAATTATGTGAAAAAAATATAAAACAACAACAACAAACCCCGCAAACCTGAGCAAATTCAATCCCACCTACCCGCTACAAACCAGAATTTCTCTGCTGATATCACCACCTGTGACCACTCTCCCACAAATACCTGAAATAATAAAACCATCACAGCCCTCTAATCCCTTCCCTGCCCATTTGAAGCAGATCTCTTAAAGCACATGAGCTGACACCCAGCTAACCAAGGTGATGTTCAGAGCCCTGGCCTCGGGATTACAGTAGCATTCCACAATTTTATCACAGATTTTGCTTTATTTAATATCAAAGCAGAATGTTAAGTAATAAACCTAATAGCAAAACAGACGGAAGAAACATGCGTGGAGCCGCAAGCAATCACTGCAAGCTCAGCCATGGAACATCTAAGGAAAAAAGCTGCTGCCCCATCTTCTCAGAATACATCAGTTCAGTAATTAGGTGTATTAAGAGCTGCGTCTGTCGCATTTCACTCATTTCCACAGACATAAGAAGTCACATTTATAAGTCATTAAGCTGAAATAAAATCTTTGCCGGGCTTAATTAATTTAAATATTCATGGAAACAGGATAGCAGGGGGAAGTGTTATTCTTAATCAAAACAGACATTGCTGTTCTATAATGCAAATCACTATTTCTTATGTGGACATTGCCAAGCACCTACAATCAAAGGCAGCATAACATTAATGATGACCACATAGAAAATGCAGCTAAAAGGGATCTGCATTGTCCTTCACCTCTCGAACAGAAATGGGCATTTGCTGAGCCAAACACACGCTTAATAATTGTGTCACGCCTAAAACAGTAGTCACTTCCAGGTAATTAATCACAATTTACTCAAGCTGAATGCAACATCCACTTGCCTCTTCATCCTTTAAAAAAATAAATTAATAAAAGTAACACCATGCATCTACGGACACATGTTCTCTCCTTGCAAAGCCACAGTGGCCAAAACTTTTTTTTAAAGATAAGGTGTTAGTTGCCACAATTGCTCCTCTTCACTAAATCTTTGCAATATGGGCACACGTCTACGAGGTGGGACATCAAAACTCCCTTTCATTGTCTGCAGAAGGAAACCCACAGAGCTCAGCTCTTACAGGTGACCTGTGCTGCTTAGCAGAAAAAATTACACAAGATTGGTTGCGCTGAGACGTGACACAACAGATTGCTACGATATGTGGAAAATTACTTTGAAAAGAGCAGGAAGAAAATACAATTTCCAGTTTTTAACTGTTAATAGCAGCTTTGGTTTCATTATCCACCATCCCCGTATCAGGCTTTGGATACAATTAACATCACAGAAATAAAACACTTGATGGAAGTAGCGACGCGTTTGCTAATGAAATGTTTATGGATCAGTTTGGTACACTAGTAAAGAGTGAATGCATTTCCTTCAGGATGAGAGAAAACAAAGCGTAGATAAGCACTGAAAATTGCTTCGACTCGAGACATTCACAAAATGTTATTATTATCCCCCCCTCCCCTCTCCCCCAAGAAAAGATAATATTGATTGTTGAGGATCATTTGGACAACTCCAACAATGAGTTTTCCTGATAAAAGCTGACAGCTCACCTAACACAGAAAACAGCACTGACCCAAACAAAGCTCCATGTCAGAAGGCTGACGGACATCTGGAAAAGAAAATCTCCTCCTTGCTCCCCAGTTCTTCTGTGCCTGGGACATGTCACCATCACCGTGTCCAATGGATCAAGGGAGAGTTCTGCCATGGCTTTTGCTTGTCAGTTTAGATGTTGCTCCTTCAATTCCTACTTTTAAGAAAGGGAAAAATACTGTTTGCAAAGTTATGTCACGGGGG